>QANZ01028758.1:45086-56876 GCA_003254925.1 Chamaecrista fasciculata | reverse complement strand
TTTCTTTCTGAACAGGGGCTGCGTATATGGATGGAAGATGAAGAAAATATGGGATGTTTGAGTAAATGGATGGGACGAACTAGGCAGCAGAAGAGGATTGAGCTTAGGCTCTGATACCAAATTGATGTAGAACAAAGAGAGAATAAGGGAGAGAATGAGAAATCAGAGGGGGAAGGAACAGAATTCAGAGGGGGGGAGAAACAGAAATAGGGAGAAGAAGAGAGATTGAGGGAGAAGGGAGAAATAGAGGGAGAATAGAAGAAATGAGGGAGAGACAATAATCTAAATAATATTTTTAATAATGCATGAACTTCTTTTACAAAAAGATAGAAGGGGCTTTATATAGAGAGCCCAAGTCAAAGATAATTTAAAACTAATAAAAATATAACAACTTCCAAGATAATAAAGTAAAGATATTTCCTAGATGCTATTACTTTTTATTTCCAAGATAATAAAAGCATAGTTCATTTTCCAGTCAAACTCTAATATTCCCTAGGTAGCAATAATTCATTTCTTCTTTCTAGAATATAATTTTTCCAAGGTCTCCATTATTATTGATTCTCCATCATAAACGTAAAATATTAGTAACATACTACCAATTGTGGCCATTACCACTTACCCAGGGGATGGAATTTTGTCAAAGTATTTATAGTCAAAAACTGACGGAAGCATTTTACTACTGCCTTTTTAATTTTTGAAGTAATCTTCAAAATTTCCTTCAAAAATTTCTGAGCATACAGCCAGACTGGTCTCTAACTCTAATTCCTGGCTCTTTCTGGAGACTGTAGTTAGAGATCCTGAATCCTAATCCTTTTAAATCTATATCATTTCTCAGGGATTGTTGGTATCTGTCTTGCATAACATATCATATATGCATAACGATCTAGTCTATGCCATCAATGTTTATTTACTGTTCTGTTTTCTGATATTGCTGCTTTTGCAAACTAAAATCAATCCATTGTTTAGTTATCATCCAATATCTCGTTACTGTTAGCTATGATACCATTTTCATTGATCAATATAATAGTTAAGAACACTTTAACTACGTACATATGGCTCAACTCTTGGATGTTCCTGATGCAGCAAATGAGAGCACAAGAAAGCGTGTTATATTTTACACTGTAGGGGAATACTTTCTTCTGGCTCTTGTCAGTGCACTGCAAGTCATATACATCCGGCGGCTTTTCAGCAAGTCGGTGGCCTACAACCGCGTTTGATTCTACCGATTGACAATAGGGTTCCTTGTCAATTGTCATTAGCAGAAGGGATAGGTTTACAGATGAGTACCCTTTGTGTAACATTATAACGTTGGTGAGTACTGTTTTCTTTGAATGTGATTTATATTTAAAACTCAAGAAAGTTTTTTAGATTCCCAAATCTCAATTTCTGTCCATTTACTGAGATTTTTAAACCTTGTGGATGAATAACACGATTTTTGTAAGATGGGAGTTTATACTTCATGATTTTTTAAGTGGTTAAAAACATATAGGGTTTTTTTTTTTTTGTTTGAAGGAATAGGAAGATACTTAATTTCATACATTATTTTCTCTCTCTTAATATTTTATGTAAAAGCTAATTTTATTATATAATTTAGGGCCTGTTTGGCAACCATACATTTCAATCTCATCCTATTTTAATCCTAATCTCAACCTAAAATTAGATGAACAGTCCAGTTTGGGTGTTTGTGTGGCACATAATCTCATCTCATCTCATCCAAATCATCATCCCATTTATCATACATTTATTAATATACCCCTATTTATATACCTATATTTACCTACACTCTAATACAAATATAAAAAAGATAATTAGACAAAATAGTAATTTTACATACCCTCATTTATTACACTTATAATTTTCTCTCTCTCCATCATTTCTTATTAATTTTTTTTTCCCTCCCTCTCACTCACTCACAAACACACACAAACTTCTCTCTCTCCTTTTCTCTCTATCTCTCACACACCCACCTACCCACTCCCTCTCTCTCCCTCATATATATATATATATATATATATTATTTATATTAATTTAATTAAACAAAGATGTTTTTGTCTATTTGTAATGTTGTTTTTTTTAGTCCCAACATTTCTCTATTTCTTTTGAGTAAAAATACAATTGAATCCCTAAATTATTTTTTAAGTTACAATCTTCTATTCTATTTACTGTATTTTTTTAAAAAAGAGAAAAAAATTACTTATCTTCACTTTTATAGGCATTTTAGTCCTCAAACTATGAGCTCAATTTCCTTGGCTAGTAAAACTATTTTATGTTTAGTTTTTTTCTCAAACTATGAAAATAGTTTGATTTTGGTCCTCAAACTATTTGTTGTTCTAAATTCGTGTCCAAATTCATCCGATGATTATGCGCTATGGATAATGGAGAAATAACGGTTATTTTTTTGTTGGGAAAATACACAAGTTTCCATGTGTTTGTTATTTTTCTGGTTCGAATCATGGGTAGCAAAAAAATTGCAATGTTGTTTTGTTGGGAAATTACAAAGTTATGGACCAAATTGTACATTTACAATCATTTCCATATTACTTGCATTCTGGTCCCACGATATTGTTTGTTATTTTTTGCACCTTGCAAATAAAAAATATACCCGATTGTTGACGGTACAAGCTTTGTTCGAGCCCCGAGTACAGATATTAGGGACCGATTCTTTGGACCGATACAATGTTATGGACCAAATTTTATGTTTACAATACTTTTCATGTTATTTGCATTCTAGTCCCCAAAATATTACTTATTATTTTCTTTATATTCAAATTCATAAATGTGCCCCATTATTCATGGCTGGGATTCTCTACGAGCTTTGAATTATCACTCACACATGTTAGGGATTGATTAATTGGCCGGATACAAATTTATGGACCAAATTGCATTCTCAAAAGAATTTTAATGTTATTTTCATTTTGCCCCATAATCTCATCCAATAGGATGGACCAAAATCCATCATCCTATAGGATTGAGAAATCACGTTTTCCAAGAGCATCTCATCCAAATATCATCACAGTCAAACCCCAGTCAAACCCCACACAAACACCTATCATCTCATCTCAATCTCAATCTCAACATCATTATTTCATACCATTTCTACCCCTATACAAATTAAAAAAATCCATAATCATATTTCAACCAACCACAATCATTACATACCCTTTTATATAATTTCACACCCTATTATACATCATTTTCTCTTAAACCATCCAAACACTTCATCTCATCCTAATTTCAACATCATCTCATCTCATCTCATAGGTTGAGATTGGATTGAGATTGGATTGAACTTACAAGTTCCCAAACAGGCCCTTAGAAGATCAATTATCAGAACACCTCAAAGAAAAGCTAATTTTATTATATAATTTATATGATCAATTATTAGAACACCTCAATTCCACGAATAACTGGGGAACTCATGGTTATAAAACAAAAATTATACTTTTTAACGTTTCTATACTACAGACTCAAAATCTTTAAGTGAACAAAATTTCAATGTCTTTATATTCTAGGTATTAGTTAAATCGTTGAAACCCTTCATAATTAATTAATAAGTTTATTTACTTATACTTTAAATTCTGTCAACTAAATATTCTCTTATGTATAAAAAAGGGAACACGAAAATATAAAAGTAACATAATATTGCATATGGCAAAAGCATTAGTTTCATTTTCAAATTTTACACCAACTATCAATTTTGTTTCTAATCTTTTTTTACCATCAATTTTGTTTTTAATGTTTTACATTTTGGTCAATTTTATTCTTCAACTTTTTATTTTTAGTAAATTAACAACAGTCTGCATCTTGTTTTTCAATATGAGTTAAGATTTGAGTTTCTTTTCCTATCAATTTTACATTATCTATCACTAGTCAGGTAGATTTTATTGTTAATATTTAGCTAAAGAGCAAAGGATAAAATTGACCAAAATGTAAAACATTGAGGATGAAATTAACAATAAAAAAAATTATGGACAAAATTGAGGTGAACCAATAGAGTACATGTTATTGTTATAAAATATAAGAAATATGAATACTCAAAGAATAGAGAGAAAAGTAGGAGGAGAGAGTGATTCTTTCATTCAACTGATATCATCAACTTTACATCAACACCTAAAGCCTCTATTTATAGGCTAAAGGATCTATAAGGGAGATGTACCAACTTAATGTATATAATGAAGGGATAAGGTCATATTCATGTACATAGAGAAACTAAAGGAAAACTCAAACTTCTATGCATAGAGAATACCAAAAGACAAATGTGGATATTCACAAACATAATTATTTATAACACTCCCCCTTGAATATCCACAATTTATTGATACGCATTACATGCTGCCTCATTAAAAACCTTGCCAGGAAAACCCAGTGGGACAAAACCATGGCGAAGGGAAAAAGAGTACAGAGCGTATCTCCCCCTCATCATAACATCACTAAGGATCTTTTAATTTCCGCATTCAAATCTGATGAACCAATTTCTCAAATGTTGCAATTGGCAATGCCTCCATAAATAAATTTGCTAAATTATCACTTGAGCGAACTTGTTGAACTTCTATGTCGCCTTGCTTTTGATATCACAAGTAAATCTGCTAAATTCTCTTTTAGCTGAACTATACATGTCATATTATCTTCATATAATAAGGTTGATAGAGTTTCTTGCAAAAAACAAATTACACATCTTCTAGATGTGTTGAATTAGTAGTCTCAACTAAACACATTTTTTATTTGCCTTATGCATTGTCTCTGAAGGTCAGATAATCAGCTAGCATCTACATCATCAAGTAATGATGAACTAAATCTATTTAAATAAAATAAACCTTTATCTTTAAAATATTTTTTCATTCCTTGTCAATGTCATTGATTAATGAATAACTATATCTCGCTAGCAAGTGTACCGAAAACATTAATCTGCTTATAATATGAAGATATGGTACTACAGACTCAAAGAATTTCATCTTCATTTGAGGTTAACAGGATACTTTATCACTTCAAATGATTTATCTAACCTGTCATGGTTACACTATTTCCATGCACCTTATCCATGTGAAAGTATCTCAATACACATTTTACATAATATGAGTAATAACCTCACTATTATAATATACTTACTTAATCAGTAAGATGAGACAAGATTTTATCTTTGCAAAATCTTTCTTGCAAAACTATCAATATTGTACTATGTTTTGAACTCTTCAAGAGTTCCAACAATAACAAATATACACAGTTTGATATCTTTCAAATAATATTTCTTGAGATAACTGTACCACATATGTCCAGTTTTTTTTTTCAAACCTATGTAGGATTTTATTCATCTTTATTGAATAAGACATCTGGCATGCTTCCTATAATCCTTCGGGGATTTGCATATAAACTTCGTTGTCCAATAAGCCATATGAATGGACTATAACCATAGTCATTATATGTATATTAAGTTTGTTCATACAATGCCAAACTACTAAAATATTTGAAGGGGGTCGCATCCATCTTCGGGATTGCATTCATCTTCAGAGAATATGTCTTTACATATTCAATGTGAGACCTTTGAGTTTATATCTTACGACTTTAGCCTTACATTTTCATTACGATTTTACTCATAAAATCATTTGTACCCCACTAACTTCACACCTTCAAATATTTGGACATCAAAGCCTTTTATAAACAGCCAGATCATATATTCAAAATAATTGCATCCACCACGGGAGAATAAACTCCTTAAAATAAATTTCTAGTCTTTGTATCTCAAAATTGCAATTCGCTCGTTTCTTTTCGTACAAAGACTTATTTATATTCAATTGGTTGTATACCATCATGCTGGTTATACACCATTATGTCTGTGGACTTCAAGTCCAAAAATTTCCACATTTCTCGAGTGAGTTTTACTCATCTTGGATCCTTTCTTTTCAATTTGGCCAATATTCACGTCGACATCTTTCGACGAATTATTATTCATGATCCTCAATTTCTTTATAATTTGTAATTTGTAACGCTACATTATATGTAAATACTTTGTCAACAATATTTTCATATCGGTTCCATACTTTGGCAATAATAAACATATTGAGATCTCATTATTCACTTTCAGGTACCTGAATCTCTTCCGGAGATTTTTCATTCATTATGCCTTCATATATTTCCTCGATTCGACCCTTCTTTTCATATGCTCCTTTTATTTTCGAGGATTCTTATCTCTGGAACCGATTAGTCCGTTCAGGGACTTCAATATATATTGGAGCATTTTTAGCTGGAAAATCTGTCTTTGTCATTTCTTCGGGCCAGTGAATGCAATATGCAATTTATTTACAATATTCTTCAAATAAATTATTCTTTGAACTTCAAGTTCACATGAGGATCAAATGAATATAATAATCAGGCATTCCTTGTAATTCATTTTTCCATTCCAGCTATTTTTTTTCTCCCCCTAATGCTGAAAAATTAATTTCATTGACAAATCATGTCATGAACTATCTCCCTTCAGGAGTTTAAGATATTTAATAAGTGAGTGGGATCTATACCCAACTGATATTCTCAATTTTCGTTGGCGCCCATTTTGATTCACATGGTGAAGCAATATAAATCCAGCACCAAAAGAATTCTTAAATGAGAAATATTCGGCTCCTGACCCAAAGCCAATAGCATAGGGGAGAATTTACGATACGTTATTAATTTAATACGTACAAGTGCTGCATCATATAAATTGATATGTTCTCATCAGACATTTAATTATTCAACAAGACCATTTACCATGTGGACATAAACAACATGATGTACCACATTTATCCCAACTAGCATATAATAGCCCTTTAAAACTTGGAATATAAATTCATCAGTATTATCAAATTTCTTAATGGAATAATCCAAAACTTAAGCTCAATTGTTTTATTTGAACAAAGTGGATCGGCATGTCCACAAAGTGGCACTTCAGGTCCACAATTTTTCTATGAACGCGTTCAAGAATTCCAAGGGATCTAGTCCCAACTTTTGCTGGTAATGATCTTAAAACCAAATTTCTTTGAGAACATGCAGCACAAGAACTCATTATATACAAGAAACCTTTGGTTCTTTAATAGGCATTAATTTGAGTTCGCATTATTCGTGAACCGGGATAGTCTAACCGGTCATACAAAATTATAAACGTATCCTTTAAATCAATGAACTTCTGGTTTATTTCTCCTTTAAAATAATGAACCTCTGCTTCATTACAACATATGTCAATGAACTTCTGGTCCATTACAACATATGTTTTAATTATACTAATACAAATATAGTACAAGATGGAGGGCTCTTCCGGAGCATATGATCACATGCCGTCATGCCCGATATTGCATTTACTTTTTCCTCCATCATATTTTGCTTTCCTTCAGGAAAGCTTGATATAATTGAACAAGATTTTTGATCGTATGACGTATGGATACATGATTTATACTCAAACAAGTGATCATATAAATATCGATGAAAAAGGCTGAAAGAAATAAAGTAATACATTATTAACATATAAATTGTTAACCAAATTAAAAATGATAATAGAAGAATAATATACAATCAAAGAAATAAATGAGATAAATAAATTAAATAAAATGGATTAGTTCTTCGGGAACTATCTCATATTTAGTTCTTCAGGAACTATCTCATATTCAGTTCTTCAGGAACTATCTAATATTCAGTTCTTCAGGAACTATCTCATATTCAGTTCTTCAGGAACTATCTAATATTCAGTTCTTCAGGAACCATATCATATTTAGTTCTTCAGGAACTATCTCATATTCATTGAGATACCAAGATGTAAGAACTCGTTCATATCATATACTCAAATTTTCCTTGAGTTTATTGATGTCATACTTTAATAATATCCAAATTCCAAACCACTACAGGGTTACATCAAGAAATATAATCTTGTTAATATGAGAATCTCACTCTTCTAGAGTATATATTATTACTCTTCCAAAGTATCTTTGTGAGATTTTTCAATTCTCTTTCTTTCAGAGAAAAATAATCATTATCAGAATAAATGTACTGTGAACTTCAGGTTCACTTGTCCAAATAAATCAATGACAATCTCATTTAATAATTGACATATTGTCACTGTCGTCTCTACTGGAGACTCAATATCAATAATTGACATATTGTCACTGTCGTCTCTACTGGAGACTCAATATCAATAATTTTTGACATATCAAACACCTCACAAGATTAATTGTGATCATATATCACATCTAAAAATACATCAATCAATCCACATATAAAATAAACATTTATTTTGATATAGACCTTCAAGTCTATCAAATATTTAGATTGATGTTAGTCTTCAGGACTATTGACAAATATATATTTTTTTACAACACCTTAATTGCTATCAGCAATTGGTCAAAATATATTTCTATTCGCCTTCAAGGTTCGTCTTCAAAGTTATTAATTTCTATTTGACTATTAGCCTTCATGGCTGATATAACACAGCTTCAATAGCCAAATTATTGTCTTCAAGGCATTATAGGATCGTTTCAATAGTCAAACTATTAGCTTTTAGGCCTGATATAAGACAACTTCAATAGCTAAAGTCTAAGCCTTCGGGGCTGATATTATACAGCTTCAATAGCCAAAGTTTATTAACCGTCAAGGGTGATATTAAACAGCTTCAATAGCCAAAATACCAAACTATAGCCCTTGATAAATAATCAACATGTGCAATAACCTTTCATTGCACTAATCTTTGGCAAGAATACAATAATTGATTCAATAAAGTTGAATCAAAACATAATATGACTTCAAGTCATTTACTTAATCATATGAAACTGTAATTACATGTGACTTGGTCACTTTTATTTAATCATATGAAAACTCAATCATATGAAGTTTCAAGCTATACGAAAATTTTCAAATCTTAAGAAGACAACCACAATAATAAACTTATAAAATATATTATGATAATGATAAACAATCCAGCATAAAAGTTTCTTACCTTTAGTAAGTTAACAAGAAAACTTGAAAGATAATTAACTTACCTCTTTAATTATCCAAAATTGAAATCAGAAGAGATTTGTACTTAGTTACCAAAAACTCACCGGTAAAGGCTCATGTTCAGTTACCTAGAACTCAAATGGATAGAGACCCATGAACAGATGCCAAAGGCTTAAATGAGTAGACACATGCATATATGCCAAAAGCTCAAACCGGTAGAGGCTCGTGCTGATAACGTGTTATAAATATAAGAAATATGAATACTCAAAGAATAGAGAGAAAAGTAGGAGGAGAGAGTGATTCTTTCATTCAACTGATATCATCAACTTTACATCAACACCTAAAGCCTCTATTTATAGGCTAAAGGATCTATAAGGGAGATGTACCAACTTAATGTACATAATGAAGGGATAATGTCATATTCATGTACATAGAGAAACTAAAGGAAAACTCAAACTTCTATGCATAGAGAATACCAAAAGACAAATGTGGATATTCACAAACATAATTATTTATAACAGTTATCACTAATTTTCTTAACATTTAATAAGGACCAGTTCATTTTCATAATATTCTTTCGCGAAAATTATATTTTGGTACTCTGTTCTATAGACTGTTTCATTTTAGTACACTGTTCTTTTAAAAGTGATAATTTAGTACCCTGTTCTTTACAATTGTTAACATTTTGGTACCTAAATTTATTTTTCTGTTAAGTTTTGACGGCGATGTCGTACGTGACCATCACGTGCACTGTAAACACACCTAAATGTTTATTTTCTTCTCATTTTTCACAATTCAAACGCTAAAACACTAAAAATATGAAAAACACTAAGGCTCCGTTTGGTAAGGTTGGAGGTATGTAAAGGAAAGGGTTTTACAAGGGAAAAATTGTGAGGGAAAGGAAAAGTAGTTGAGGGAATGTAAAGTAAGTAAAAATTGAAAGTGTTTGGTATAAAATGGTAGGGGAGGGAAAGTAAAATAGATATAAAAAAAATGACAAAAATGCCCTTCCCACAACCACCACCAGACCGCCGCCTACCACCGCCGTCAACGGTGGTCGTCGCCGCCGTGCACGGTGGTCCACGGTGGTTGGAGCCTCCGTGCACGGTGGTCCACGGTGGTCGGAGACGCCGTGCACGGTGGTCCACGGTGGTCGGAGACGCCGTGCACGGTGGTCGGAGACGCCGTGCACGGTGGTCGGAGCCGCCGTGCACGGTGGTCCACGGTGGTCGGCGTTGCCGTGCACGGTGGTCGGACCCGCCGTCCACGGTGGTCGGCGCCGCCGTGCACCGCCGCCGCCGCCGCCGTTCACCATTTGGGGGAGGAGATGGGATGGGAATGAGAGGGGCAAATTAGGAATTGTACCATAATTCCCTAGGTAGACTTGGATTACATCAGAAATATGAAGTAAAGAAAAATGACCTATGTAATGTAAAGCCCTTTACATTGTAATCCACTTTACATAGCTCAAATTACCATACCAAACACATGAAAATCTTGGACTTTGTGCCCTTTTACAATGTAAAAGTGTTTGGTGGTGTACCAAACGGAGCCTAAGATTTAAAGTGAGGATTTTGGAGCGTTTCACCGTTTGAATCGTGAAAATGACAGGAAAATAGATATTTGGGTGTTTTTACTGTGCACGAAATGGTCACGTGCGACTTTGCTGTCAAAACTTAACAGAAAAATAAATTTGGATACCAAAGTGTTAATGCAAAGAATATGGTGCCAAACTGTCACTTTTGAAAGAACAGGATACCAAAATAAAAACAATCCATAGAACAAAGTACCGAAATGTAATTACTTTATTCTTTTTTTTTTGTGTCTATTACCCTATTCTTTATGCTAGAAAGGTGTTTTAAATTGTTGGCACAAGCATTAATTTCGTTCCTAAATTTTACACCAACTGTCAATTTCGTCCTCAATGTTTTATATTTTCGTCAATTTTGTCATTTCACTAACTTCTTTTAATAAATTAACAACAGACTGCAACCTATTCTTCAATCTGAGATAAGATTTGAGTTTATTATTTTATCAATTTTTTTTTTTGTAAGATTTGAGTTTATTTTTTTTATCAATTTTAAATTACATATCATTAGTCACATAGATTTTATGGTTAATATTTGGCTAAAGTAAAAGTAAATGATAAAATTGACCAAAATGTGGAACATTGGAGACGAAACTGACAATATAAAAAGATTGGGGACAAAATTAACAATTAATGTAAAGTTTGAGAACAAAATTAATATTTTTGCCTAAATTATTTTATCATGACTATAGTATGCGAAGCAAAAAAGCCTTCCAATATGGTCCATGCCTTAAGGGTATGAATGTAGCCAACTATAATGGTTAGCATTCCATCGTCACATAGATAGAGTAACAGCTGATGTTGCTATTTCCAAAGCAAATACTCACCACTGTATTTGCCGCTCAATTTGCCACCTTAAGAAGAAAATTTACTAGGGCTGAGAGTCTCACCTAGTAGAAAATTTACTAGGGATTGGAGTGTACAATATAGATATATACATAGCACTGTAAAAACGGGCTTAGGCCCGCGGGCCGGCCCGGCCCGCCCGCTAAATGGGCGGGCTTGGGCTTAAAAAATTTGGCCCGTTTAAAAACGGGCCTAAACGGCCCGGCCCGTTTAGCCCGTGGCCCGTAACGGGCCGGGGCGGTTAGGCCCGTTTACATTTTTTTAAGAAAATTTGCATGTAAAAATGTTTAGGCCCGCGGGCCGGCCCGGCCCGCCCGCTAAATGGGCGGGCTTGGGTTTAAAAAATTTGGCCCGTTTAAAAACGGGCCTAAACGGCCCGGCCCGTTTAGCCCGTGGCCCGTAACGGG
>QANZ01028758.1:27523-44761 GCA_003254925.1 Chamaecrista fasciculata | reverse complement strand
CGGACAAAGACTCGGACAAGTGTTCGGTTCACGGTCGGATCGGTTGAATCGGTCGGACCGGATGTTTGGACCGGATGACGTAATAAATAATTATTTTTAATATATTAAATATAAACCCTCTATATTTTTTTTTGGGTCTAAGAGATGCATTAAATCTATTAATTTATTAGATAAGTAAAACAATTGGTAAGAGAAAGCTAATAGAGCCTTACAGTTGGGATGGTAAAGGCGCTGGGAGTGTGAAGAAAGGGCATGGGTTCGATCCTTACAAGGCTCAAAATGATTTTTTGGAAAAAAAGTTGAGAACCGCCGGTCCGATCCAGCGGTTGGTTCCGGTTTTTCGGTTCTTGACCGGTTATTTCCGGTCCAATCATCATTCCGGTTCAAATGGTTGAACCAACTCGCTTGTGTCTTCGGGTAGCGATCCAACCGGTCCGGCCGGTCCGGTCTGGTTTTCACATCACTGCTTTTAAGGGAAATCATTTTCAGTTTTTTTTTTCTTAAAAATATATCGATGAAAGTGGAGAAATTAATTCAATTTTTTTTATTTAAATTATGAGTTTTTCTTATTTATCTGTACAACAGTTTAAGTAAAGATTAATTTAATTGGGGCAATGAGTGAATAGTTAAATCCCTCCAATATCATTTTAGAATATTGATCCTCTCTCATAGGATGTAGCTCATTTGCTACTATATCAAACCATTGTTGATTTATTACAAATTAAATAAAAAAAACTAACAACATAATCCTTAAAAGATTATTGAACTAACGACTTATTTTTTCAAATATTAAAATATAGGGTAAATTACACTTTGGTACCCTATTCTATAAAACCAATTTCACTTTGGTACCATGTTCTTTCATGATTTGTTATCATGTTTTATCTTTTTTATGGTACCAAAGTGTTAACAGTGCAATAAACATGGTACCAAAATCCCACTTTTGAAAGATAAGGTACCAAAATGTTAACGGTACAAAGAACAAGATACCAAAGAGTCACTTTTGAAAGACACATGGTACCAAAGTAAAATGAGTCCCTAGCATAAGATACCAAAGTATAATTTACCTTAAAATATATTATTTAATTTTTCAAAAAATAAAACAGTATAATTTTAATTCATGAAACAACAAAATTATATTGTAAAAAGAATTTAAAAAATATACCACTTAAATTTTTCAGAAACTAAATTATGTATTTCATATTTTACTGACTAGCAATTTGATAATTTTCGTGTAATAAATTATTAATTTATTCAAAATCAAATCAAATGATTAAAGTTAAAGTAATCCAATGATACCATCCGGCCTCCACTTTCATAGTCTTCAAATGGTCCATGGCTGAATGGATAATGCCATTAGTAGTTGGTGGGAGACAATGAGGGCTTAACTTACATACTTATTAATTTGTGCCATAATCCATTCCATAATATAATTGCTACTCTTCCTTCTGAAATTGAATGCTTCCTTCTTTATTGTATCACAAAAACTCCTCTGCATCTGCATCATCATCGGAATTAATGGATAACCCTCAAATCCTAGTCCCAAGAGTGAAGCTGGGTACTCAAGGCTTAGAGGTAAAAAAAAAAAAGCATACTTATACACACACACACACACACATATGCTTTTATCTTACGAATCCAAACTTGATTCTTGCGTACCCATATGCCATATCTGTGTTTTTTTCCAACCAATTCACTCCTTTTTTCAAAATTGTTTGGTTAAGAGAATTAATTTTGGAAGACAAAGTTACAATCTTAGTCGAGATAAAAGAAAGAAAAGTAAAAGTCTAAAAGAGTGTCAATTTGATCTAATCCAAGGTTTCTTTGGGGATTTCCATTCATACACAGTGATACTCGGTGATAATATCTGCCTTTAACATCATCGAGTACTTCTATGCTTTTAAGACACTTCTAGTTTCATTCCACAAGTGAGCACTAAGTAACACTAGTATCACTTATTAAGGAGTAAATACAAGGGCCCTATTTTACAGATGTAAGACCTAGATTTCTGGATAATTGTTCATCGAGTAAACTCACAAACTCACTATTGGATCCCTGGAAAATTACCCAGTTGACGACTCGGTCTTTGAAAGATTGGAATATATAGTTTAGTCCCTGAAAGATCTAAAATTATACTTTCTACTCCTTTTTTACGGACTAAAAAAGGTGTACCAATTAGTTCTTTTAGAGATTAAAATGTATACTATTTGGATCTTTCAAGGGTTAAACTGTGTAGTTCAATTTTTTAGGAACTGAGTTGTCAACTCAGTAATCTTTGAGGGATCAAGTTGTTGGTTTACTTTTGTTCATATGTCACCTATCTAGAATATTCTGATTTTTTAGTTCAATTAAAACACAGTCTTCAAATTGGCAAAGTGTTATTGGGTGTTCTTGCATTGTTAGACCTATTGGATTCATCTTTGATGATAACAATTTCTCTACATATCAGTCTCTTTTTACATTCTTAAGTTGCATAGTAAAAAGATCAAGTTTGTTAAATTTTGGGTAAATTACACTTTGGTACCTGTTCTTTCCCATTGATATGCTATTGTGGAATGCAGGTTTCTAGATTGGGTTTTGGATGTGCTGGACTCTCTGGAATTTATAATGCCCCTCTCTCACATGAAGCTGGATGCTCTGTTATTAAGGAAGTATTCAACAAGGGTATAACCTTTTTTGATACATCTGATCTTTATGGAGATAAACATGATAATGAAATCATGGTTGGCAAGGTATTTCATATCCTACCTACTAAACTTTTTTCATTTTAACTTAGAGTAAACTAATATTTTGGTCCCCAGATTATATGGACACACTATCAGTTTAGTTCTGATTTATCGAAATGTTTGATTTAGTCTGCGAGAATTTATAACTTGTTGTAGTCGCTCCATGACAGATCATTGTACAACTCAGTCCCTGGAGAGACTGAATTACAACAAATTATGAATTTTCAGTGACTAAATCAAGTATGAATTTCAAATTTCCAAGGACTAAAATAACGGTGTGCATATAATGCAAGGACTGAATTGATAGTTTACTCTTTTAACTTATATTTTGCTCAGAATAGATTATTATTCACATGAAAGAGTGGGTTCTTAACATCCTCTTGGAACATGATAACAAAAGATGAAAAGGATAAGAGAACGAGGTCATTCTGTGCTCCATATAACTTTTGCTAAGATTAATACATTTTAGGCCAAAATCCTATTTTGGTCCCTCATGTTTGCTCAAAGTTCTGTTTTGGTCATTTTGGTCCAAAATGACCAAATGTATTAACCAAAATGATATTCATACTTGATTTAGTCACTGAAAATTCATGACTTGTTGCAATGCAATCTCTCTAGGGACTGAGTTGTACAGTGATCTTTCATTGAGGGCATACATTTAGGACCAAAATGACCCTTTGACCAACATTTTATGTGCTTATAGATGCATTGTTCATTGCACAACAGGCTTTAAAAGATCTTCCACGAGAAAGAGTCCAACTGGCCACAAAATTTGGTATTATTAAGGGTGATGATTTCAGTTTCAGTCTAAATGGAACCCCTGAATATGTAAGACAGTGCTGTGAAGCTAGCCTTAAGCGACTCAATGTCGCTTATATTGATTTATACTACCAGCATCGGATTGACACTTCTGTGCCTATTGAGGACACTGTAAGTTTTAGAAATTTGATGCCTTTTCTTTGCTTAAATCATACATTTCCATCATTAATTATGACTTGTAAACTGAGGATGCTTGCTTGTGTGGTTTTAAAACTGATCTCAACAAGGAAGATAGGGGAGCTCAAGAAGCTGGTCAATGAAGGAAAGATAAGATATATTGGGTTATCTGAGGCTAATCCAGACACTATAAGAAGAGCACATGCTGTTCATCCCATCACGGCTTTGCAAATGGAGTATTCTTTATGGACCCGTGATATTGAAGAAGAGATCATTCCATTGTGCAGGTTCTTTTCACAGATTAACCTTTGAGTAAACCTACTTTTAGTCCTTAAATTTATCCCAAAACTATGATTTAATTCCTAATTATTAGAAATACACGTTTTAGTCTCTAATGTTTTTTTACAAACATCAACTATTTATTTAGTCACAACATATAACATTTTAGGGACTAAATAGTCAATGTTTGTAAAATGTATTCGAGGACCATAAGGTGTATTTCCAATAACTAGGGACTAAATCTTAATTTTGGACAAATTCAAGGATCAAAAAGTAGGTTTTCACTTAAATTTTTCTGCTGTTGTTGGCCAAAAAAAAAAACATTCTGCTGTTTGTATTGTCACAAACTGAGCTTGATTTTTCATCTAACTTCCTCTGTAATGGGCTTTAGTTAGATTGTTATCAAAATATGTAAATGAAATTGTTAGGCTTATTACATTTATCTCTCATCCCTTCTAGTTTCATTTTATTATTTTATATGAAAACCTTCCCAACATTTGTTTATAGTGCTCCTAATCTATGCACTTTATCTTTGACAGAAGCCACTCTAATCTACTTAACTAACAATTTAACTTCTTGGTGTATGGTTATTAGTTTCCTAAAATTAATAAATGCACGAATCAGTCATAAAAAAATAAAAATCTCATCGCATTTTCATATGAATCTTTTCATTGAGATTTTTAAGGATTCGAAACAACAAACACAGAACAAGTTTGTTACTCTAGACTTGCTAACATTTCTCGACTAGGTTAAAAAAGTTAAAACTTTGAAGACTTAAATTAAGGGTAGCTAGTCTTGTATATTCAAAACTAATCTAATTGTTAATCATCTTATTATAATGTCTTTTTCTTGCTTGCAGAGAACTAGGGATTGGAATAGTGGCATACAGCCCTCTTGGTCGCGGCTTTTTCGCCGGGAAGGCAGTGGAGGAGAATTTGCCTAGTCAAAGCTTACTGGTATGCAGCAAGTACTATTAAGCTTGCATGAATTTGCAGTTAGGTTCTGTTATGAGTTATGTTAGTAGTTGTTAGTTGAGTCATTAATATAGGTAGGTAGAAGTATGTAATTAATATAGGTAGATAGGAGAGCTTGAGTCTTGTATATATATATATATATATCCTTGTTGCTATGTAAATATTATCAGATATTATCCATTCTGGTCTTAGAAATAACATGGTATCAGAGCTTTAAGGCTTTAGGGTTTGGTATCTTCTCCAGTAGCGCACAGTAGCGCACATTTGAGTGTGCAGCTCATCACTGCACGTTAGGGCCCAAATTTTCTGGGCATCTGTTTGCGTCACCGCCACCATAGGAAGGAAGAGAAGGCTGAGATCGGCCAGTTCCCGGAGTCCGGTGTCCAAAAGGGCGGCGCGTGAGTCTCACGCGCCTTGCAAAGTTTTCGCGCAGTTCCCACGCGCCGGCTCGTGCTCTGTCGTACCGGCAACCGCCTTGTTCAGCCGCCGTCGGGAGGTCATTTCCGGCGGTTTCCGATCAACACCCAGAGGTTCCAGCCACTTTTTTGTTTGGTTCTATTGATTGAGGTCTCATTTTGGTCCGTGGATTTGCGTCCAGTTCATCATTTGGAGTTGGGCTTGCTGTGTGGCTTTGGTGCCCAGTTCAGCATTTGGAGTTTTGGTTCTTTTGATCTGCTGTCCAGTCATCACGTGTTTAATTTGAGGTTATTGTTTGGTGCCTCTTCAGAGTTTGATTCCAGAGTTTGTACTCTATTTGGTTGGTGGCAGTTTTGAGACTAGTTTGGTTTCATTTGCTCTTTGTTTGAGAAGATTAGTTCGATGGCTAATAACACTATTTGTATTTCCACGGATGAATATGCTCAGTTGCTCAAATATCGTGAGTTAGTAAACTCTCATGCCGATTCAGGTAAATCCACTAAATGCCTACTTTCATCATCTTCTAAATGGGTTATTGATTCAGGAGCTACAGAGCACATGACAGGTAACCCAAATCTCTTCTCCACTTTTCAATCTCATTCTTCCACTCCTCGTGTTACTTTGGCAGATGGTTCCACTTCTCGTGTCCTTGGTTTTGGAACTGTCAATCCTATTCCTTCACTTTCCTTATCTTCAGTATTGAGTTTACCCAATTTCTCATTCAATCTGCTTTCGGTTAGTAAACTCACTCGTGATTTAAATTGTGTCATCTCATTCTTTCTTGACTATTGCCTTTTTCAGGATCTTACGACAAAACGGATTATTGGTAGAGGACATGAGTCTGGAGGATTATATGTCTTGGAATCGCCACGACCTGTTGCATGTTCAAGTGTTCTCTCCCCTTTTGAGGTGCATTGTCGTTTGGGTCATCCTTCCCTATCTTCTCTTAAGAAACTTTATCCTCAGTTTAATCACTTATCTGTTTTGGAGTGTGAGTCATGTCAATTTGCCAAGCATCATCGTCTTCCTTCTAGTCCTAGAGTCAATAACCGAGCTACATCGCCATTTGAGTTAGTCCACTCGGACGTTTGGGGTCCTTGTCCGATCGTTTCTAAACAAGGTTTCAAATACTTTGTTACTTTTGTTGATGATTATTCTCGTGTTACTTGGTTATATTTCATGAAAAATCGTTCGGAGTTGTTTACACACTTTTGTGCCTTCTATTCTGAAATCAAAACTCAGTTCAAGGTTTCTGTGCAAACCTTACGGAGTGATAATGCTAAAGAATATTTCTCTGGGTCCTTTCAGTCTTTTATGTCACAAAATGGCATTATTCATCAATCTTCGTGTGTTGATACTCCATCTCAAAATGGTGTTGCTGAGCGGAAAAATAGACACTTATTAGAAGTGGCTCGGGCTCTTCTTTTTCAAATGAAGGTCCCTAAGCCATTTTGGGTTGATGCTGTTTCTACAGCCTGTTTTCTTATTAATAGAATGCCTTCATCTGTGCTTCATGGTGAAATTCCATATACTGTTCTTTTTCCCTCTAATAAATCTTTATTTCCTATTGAGCCCAGGATATTTGGATGCACATGTTTTGTTCGAGATGTTCGACCTCACACTAAACTTGATTCTAAGTCTGTCAAATGTGTCTTTCTTGGTTATTGTCGGGTCCAAAAAGGGTATCGGTGTTTTTCTCCTGATCTTAATAGATATCTTGTCTCTAGAGATGTTACATTTCATGAAAATGTTCCTTTCTTTCCTCACTCACATGTGCATCCCAATGAGGGGGAGGAAGATGATTTGTTGATTTATACTGTGCCTCAACTTTCAGTCAACACATTGTTAGAGGGCACACGTCCTTCAGCTACACAGGCATCAATAGACACAGTATCAAACAACACATGTCCGCCAGTTACGCAGGTCTCAGAGGACACGCGTCCTCCAATAAAACATGTCTATTCTCGGCGACCACAACAAACAAGTGATCTTGCGCCAGACTCATGCCCTCCACTATCCTCTTTGTCGTCAGATCCAGTCTCTTCTGAACATGATCCCGCAGATGATCGTCCTATTGCTCTTCGAAAAGGTAAACGTCAATGTACCTATCCTATTTCGTCTTTTGTTTCTTATGACCATCTATCTACTTCCTCTCGTGCCTTTGTTGCTTCTTTAGACACAATTTCTATTCCTCGCTCGGTCCATGAGGCTTTCTCTCATCCTGGTTGGCGTGAAGCAATGATTGAAGAGGTGATGGCTCTTGATAAGAATGGAACTTGGTCTTTGGTGGATTTACCCGTGGGCAAGAAAGCCATTGGTTGCAAGTGGGTATTTAACGTCAAGGTTAATCCAGATGGCTCTGTGGCGCGACTCAAAGCTCGTTTAGTTGCAAAGGGCTATGCTCAAACCTATGGTATTGACTATTCTGACACGTTTGCTCCTGTGGCTAAACTTACATCAGTGAGATTATTTATCTCTATGGCAACAACTCATAAATGGCCCTTGCATCAGTTGGACATTAAGAATGCATTTCTCCATGGTGACCTGCTAGAGGAAGTGTATATGGAGCAACCACCTGGGTTTGTTGCTCAGGGGGAGCGTGGGAAAGTATGTCGTCTGCACAAATCCTTATATGGGCTGAAGCAGAGTCCTCGAGCTTGGTTTGGCAGATTCAGTGACGTGATTATGAACTTTGGAATGCTTAAATGCAAATCTGATCATTCAGTGTTTTACAAGAAGACAGACGCAGGCATCATCCTATTGGTTGTCTATGTTGATGATATTATAATCACAGGAAATGATGATTCTGGCATTGCTTCTCTCAAGTCTTTTCTTCACTCTCAGTTTCAGACAAAAGATTTGGGATCGTTGAAATATTTCTTGGGAGTTGAAATTACAAGAAGTAAGAAGGGTATTTTCTTGTCTCAAAGAAAATATGTTCTTGATTTGTTAACTGAAACAGGTAAATTGGGGACTAAACCATGTAATGCTCCTATGACTCCTGGATTGCAATTGTGGAAAGACGATAGTGAACCATTTGAAGACCCTGAGAGGTATAGGAGGCTGGTCGGGAAACTAAATTATCTTACAGTAACTCGTCCTGACATAGCTTATCCCGTCAGTGTTGTTAGTCAATTCATGTCTTCTCCAACGGTTAAGCATTGGGAAGCCTTGGAGCAGATTCTCAGTTACTTGAAAGGAGCTCCAGGACGAGGTCTCTTATATGGAAATAATGGACACACTGATATTGAGTGCTTTTCTGATGCGGATTGGGCAGGATCCAAGGCAGATAGAAGATCTGTGACAGGATATTGTGTGTTTGTAGGAGGAAATTTAATTTCATGGAAAAGTAAGAAGCAGAATGTAGTCTCTCGCTCTAGTGCTGAGTCTGAGTACAGAGCTATGGCTCAAGCAACTTGTGAAGTTGTGTGGATACAACAACTATTGAGAGAACTGGGTTTGAAGACTTCACTACCTGCAAAGCTGTGGTGTGATAACCAGGCTGCTATCCATATTGCATCAAATCCTGTCTTTCACGAACGAACTAAACACATTGAGATTGATTGTCACTTTGTTCGTGAAAAGATTGAAGAGAAGATAATCTCCCCAGCACATGTTAAAACCGGCGATCAATTAGGAGATATATTTACTAAAGCTTTAAATGGGGTAAGGGTTGATTATATTTGTAACAAGTTGGGCATGATTAACATCTATGCTCCAACTTGAGGGGGAGTGTTATGAGTTATGTTAGTAGTTGTTAGTTGAGTCATTAATATAGGTAGGTAGAAGTATGTAATTAATATAGGTAGATAGGAGAGCTTGAGTCTTGTATATATATATATATATATATCCTTGTTGCTATGTAAATATTATCAGATATTATCCATTCTGGTCTTAGAAATAACAGGTTCTATGTCATTTAAGTATGGCTATATTATTAGCTCAATGCTTCATTTTGCAGAGGTTGGATTTTGAAATTTAGTATATTGTTTCTGTAACAGGCTAAGCATCCTAGGTATGCTGGAGAAAATTTGGAAAAGAACAAGCTCTTTTACAAACGACTTTCAGATATGGCTTCTAAGCATGCATGCACTCCTTCTCAACTAGCTCTAGCATGGCTTCTGCATCAAGGCAATGATATAATTCCTATCCCAGGTAGTGTCGTCTGGCCTACACTTGAATGATTTCATTGTTTGTTTGGATTAAATTTAGATTAAATTAACAACTCAGTCCTTGAAAGATCACCGAGTTGACAACTTGGTCCCTAAAAAACTGAAATAGACAGTGTAGTCCCTAAAAGAACCCAACGGTATACTCGTTAGTCCCAAAAGAATCAAACAGTATACCCTTTAGTCTACAAAAAAGACTAACATAACAAGTATACTGTTTGATTCTTTTAGGGACTAAACTGTGTATTTCAATCTTTCAAGAACTGAGCCTTTGAGGGACTGAATTGTTAGTTTACTCTTAAAATTATTAATATAATCAAGGCTAAATTGTAAGAATTCTCCTTGGACTTAAGGTCATGTGTAAAAAGCGCCCTAATGTTCCAACTTTGACATATAAACCCATGAACTTCAATTTGCGTGTGTGGAATCCCTTTATGACATCTGACAGTCAGGAAAGCTAACGGATTATGCCTAGTGAAGAATGGAGAACCATTTTGTTAATCAAATTAGTGCAAACCAGTGATTAATGATATTTGGGATGTGAAGTTTCACTCAGATGATAGCAAAATGGTTGTTGATCAGACATAAGCCGTTACTTATTATTCTTATTAGATGATAGAAGGGGGGTTCTTTTATGCACACAAATTGGAAATTAATATGTCAAAGTTGGAACATTAAGGGGGCTTTTCAAAGAATGACCTTAAGTTCAGGGAGGTTTTTTGTAATTTAGCCTATAATAAATCAATTATGAATCTCACCTGAAGGGGAAGTAGTAATTTATTTGTTATCAGTTTCTCCCATTGACTGATGAGTTTTCTTTATGTGATAACTCAATTCTACCTATTGATTCTTTTGGGTTTCACTTATTTCACGCCTAGTTGACCAATTCATGAAGTAAAAAGCATGTGACGTTTAATTAGTACGTTTTTCTATCCAACTCTTTTCAATCAATTCAATTTAGCTTTCTATCTATGGCCTAATAGCATTTGTGATTAATATTACCCACACTCTTGTCCACTACCTTACATAGTTAATTAAACTAAGATTTCATAGAAATTCAATTAGTATGAGATGCCTAAGCCCCACATCGAGTAGCATGAGATGTTCAGTGGATTACTTAGATATCTTGGTTCTTTCCCTTCTAACTTTTAAGGAAGAGTTTCATTAAGTCAATTGGGCCCCTATTTGATTGTTTCTCTACTGATTGGGTGCTTAATAATGGTATATTGCTCTGTTACTATAGGGACAACTAAAGTTAAGAACCTTGAAAGCAACATTGCATCTCTGGCTGTGAAGCTCACAGATGAAGATCTTAGGGAAATTTCTGATGCAGTTCCTGCTACTGAAGTTGCCGGCGAACGGGACTACTATGTTTTTCAAAATTACATGTGGAAATTTGCAACCACTCCTCCAAAATAACTTCAAGTTACAGAAGATGTAGTAAACCTTCTTGTCCATCTCCTTTCCTTCTACACCTAAGAACATGCATGAGAGTTGAATTGTGAGTGTTTTGTTCATAACTCATGAAAGATGAATATATCCGTGGAGAAAGAATTGTGCTTTTATGTATAGGACACTATTTTTTCTTCTTGAGAAAATAAACTTCGGGATTTCTTCAAGGAAAACAAACGCATATTGGAACTATAAGTCTTTTTGAAGAAGTATATACTTTCTTGTACTATATTGTAAATATCTTGTACCATTTTGTATTTTTTCCTTTACTAGACTTTTCTGTTATCTGTGGCTGCTAGAATAGATTTGGTTATACGTCAGAATTAGCTAGGGGATATTTTTATTCTGTGAGAGTCACATGGTATAGGCTGCTTGTGATCTGTATATATTTAGTTCATTATTTGATAAAGACTTGGAAAAAAGGAATCGAGGAAATGAATGAAAGCTTTGAGCGGCTAATCAATGGACATGGATCCTCTGCATTATCATTTTGGTGCATTTTGGTGCAGTTTTGAGAGAGAAAGAGAGAGTTAGAGAGAGAAAAAATCAGTGGGACCCACACATCATCACACTTCTCCCTCTAACTCTTCCATTCTCTCCCTAAACTGCAGGAACTTCACACTTTAGAGGATCCAATCTGCTAATCAATACCCTTGATAACATGATCCAAAAGAAAAAGGATGCTGCCTTGCAATCAAGGACGATTGAGTATCATGAAAGTGACCAAGGTGAAAACACCGATAGCCATCAACAAGATGATCACCAAGTCAAAGAGAGCAAACCATCATGCGAAAAATATAGCAATAATGAGGGTAACACTATTAGTAGTATTCCTTTTGTTACCTACTCTTCTTTCTCTTGTGATAATGTAGGTCAACAACATGACGAGGAGAATCATGTAATGCAAGATAATACTACAACTCGCACATCTAATATTCTTGCACGCGATGACTCTCCTACTTTCTTACCTGACCGCCTAACTCACTCTGACTTGGAGGTGATCAAATCTCAGTGCGAAGAAAGTACTGATTTGGAGTTTGAGAAAACTCCAACGTTCTAGTCCATTGCAGATGAAGAATTGGAGCTAGTCGAGGAAGATAGTGAAGATGAGGATTGGGATGACACGCAACAATCCGATACTATTGGATCGAGTGATAATTACGTTAGTTATTCCAACTTAATGGATTACCTCGATCGCAATCATGACCACGGCCACGAAACCACGTTTCGCAACTACGGTCACGATGCAGTACTTGACGCATACAACGAGATTATGAGTAAACGAAAAGGCATGGTGTTGGAGCAAGTAGAGAAAAACCTAGAAGGAGACGACGAATTAGCCAAGGAAAGTTTCAAAGATGGGGTAACACGGGTTCAATTGATCATTTTATTTCTGTTACCCCTCTTCCCTTTTCTTGTGATGAAACAGGTAAGCAATGTAGCGAGGAAGATGGAATTAAATTAGAAGACTTCAATCTTCATGACTATGATGAATCTCTCCTCTCTACCCAAATACCTGACATAGATAGCCCTTGCGAACGCAATGGTGGGCCCTGTAAATATTGTCAAGAAATCGATGATTGACTCACCGTGGATCAAAACACCTTGGAAGCAGCTGAAATTTCCATTAGAGAGGCAACCAACATAAAGGTTCAATCTCAAAAACAGTTTATTCACTATTTTATGTTGACATTAGATTTGACATAAAAAAATGTTATGTCTTATTCAGCAAAGATCACAGCTCGAAACAGAGTGGGTGGATGGTCTTCATCTTCTCCTTATTATATGTTGTCCACTTCGTTTGAAAGAGCTCACGAACCTTGAAAGACAAAATCCAACTCCAACTCCAACTCTAGGGTGTCACAGGGAAATTATATCATAGTTGTTGGGCTAGAAATCATCATCTCGTTAGGCCCAATTTAATGATGATCCTCGTCGAGGTCTTCCTCTGGATCCTCTGATCCTCCTTAGGATTTTCTCTAATTCCTCATCGGATCTTCTTCTAGGTCCTCCTCAAGATTCTCATCAAGAGATACATTTTCGTGAATTTTATCGTCTCAATATGAAAAATTCTAATGTATTATATTTAGTGATTTCATTGTTAGTTGAAGCCTCTTACCTCATTGTAACATAGAAAACAAAATAATAACATTATTTTGATAAATGCACAAATTTTCTTTATTTCTTTTCACATGAAAGAATTAAAAGAAAATAAGTACTTCACAAAAAAAAAACACTAAACAGACCCAAAACACCTTCAAAATATATCAAATTGAATTTTTCGAATTTACGAATATTTAGAGACAAACGAAGCTCTCATGTGCCTACAGACACCCATAGAAGCCAGAAATGCAGAAAAAAAAAATCAAAAAACCGCTTCTCATACTTGCGTTTGCGACGCATGGGGCACACACGCCGCCTTCGGGACCTCTACTGGCCACACACGCCGCAAAGTCGGCTTCCACTCGTCGTCGGCTAGCCGGTGGTGGATTTCACGCGCTGAACGGAGGTGCCACGTGGTCTCACGCGCCACATGGCATTCATTGCCCTTTTTTTTAATCTTTTTTTTTGTAATAAATCTGGATATATATTTATATATATATATATAACTTTTTTTTTGGGGCTTGGACCTGTTCGGTTCGAACCAAACCCGGTCCACACAATTTTTTTTTTTAAATGTAAACGGCAAAATGACGCCATTTCAATTGCTGGAGGTTGTCTTCAATCTCCAGCCGGGTCGCTTTGCAAAACGAAATTCGAGTTCGTCCCACAAACTTCAGAGAGCCATAACTTTCCAATCTGAACTTCGTTTCGCGCAAATTTTGTATCATTATTTTTAATTTTTCGTGCTCTACACAATGGTATAATTTTCAGAGTCTAAAAACACACTTTTTAGAACCCGAAATTCAACATACATAAAAATAAAAAAAACCAATTTTATTTTGGGTCCAATCCACATGCAAATATTCTGAGAATTAAATATTCTGGTCATGATTCTATAATATTAAACACATACAATGGGAGCACTTCAGCAAACAAAAAAAATGCATACAATAAACATACATATATCATATATTTTCATGGCTACCATACATGATGAACAAGGTATGAAACATGGTCACCATATATATACAAGAAAAACGAAACACAACTCTGATACCACTGAAAGGTTTCAGGCATACCTGGATTAACGAAACCAAATACCCATGCGAAGACTCGGTCACATATTCGAACCTGGATCCACGAATTACCACCGTACACAGCAAATGTCACCGATGTGAAGAGAAAGAAACCACTAGAAAAACAACCTACCAAAAAACCAGTTAAGAACTCTTTCTTGAACTTACTCACGTAAAAGGAATTTTTTCTCACTAAAGAGAAAAAAGTGAAATGTGTGTGCGTGTATTCTCATAATGATGGAAGCCTCTTAGTCGTGATCTAGAGAACTGGGTAGTTATCATAATATCCACAAATATTAATTAATTAATATTTGAAAGATATTCCCCCCACTATCTCACTTTCATGATATATATCTAATAATTAACATATATATATATATATAATATTAATTAAATCAACTATGACTCGGTTCAATCCACCAAGAGTGGACCCATATCCCAACAATAACAATTATAGGGCTTTTGTTTGAAATTTTTTTAGTCAAAGGGTATTGATTTCATATCTTTTTTTATCATATTTTTAGTTTCATATCTTTTGCTCAGGTCTTAATTTAGTCTCGTATCTTTTTTGTTACACTTTTGGTCTCATATCTCTTTATCAGGTTACAAAATTGATATCATATCTAGGGGTGTTCGAGAGGTGGGTTGGGTAAGGTTTTAGGGCGAGTTAGTTTGGGCTGAATTTTTTTAGTATGGGTTAGTTTGGGCTAGGTTTTGGAAAATAAATATTTCAGCCCAAAGCAAACAGCAGTGGGTTTGGTTGGGCGGGTTGGCGGGCTGATCCAGTCCAATTTGCAAATAATATTTCTTTTGGTACCTTGTGATTTGAAACCTGACACTTTGGTACCTTGTGGTATTCTCCATTAACACTTTGGTACACTTTGGATCTATTTTATAATTTTAACCATAAAAACTTTGGTGCTCCATTACAAATAGGTCCCTGGATACATATTATCTATGGACTAAACTAAAATCTTTAAAAAAAATTTGGGGTCAATATGTAATTTTTGTAAAATTTGTTATGGTTAAAATTACAAAATAGCTCCAAAGGATACTGAAGTGTTAATGGAGAATACCATAGGGTACCAAAGTGTAATTTACCCTAAAAAAAAAGTGACCATGTAGGAACAGATAAAAATATTTTGAGTTAAATTATTAATAAGAAAGATAAGATAAAAAAATCAAATATAGACTCGTCTTTTTTTATTGGTAAAAAATGAATTGTCTTTTCAAGGTGATTTGGCACTAGTCGGGTATTCGTCAACTGATAGTTAATAACTAAGGCTCCGTTTGGTACCCATGAAATGGGTTTTACAATGTAAAAGGGCACGGATTCCAAGATTTTCATGTGTTTGGTATGGTAATTTGAGCTATGTAAAGTGGATTACAATGTAAAGGGTTTTACATTACATAGGCCATTTTTCTTTACTTCACATTTCTGATGTAATCCAAGTCTACCTAGGGAATTATAGTAGAATTCCTAATTTGCCCCTCTCACTCCCATCCCATCTCCTCCCCAAATGGTGAACGGCGGCGGCGGTGTAGGCGGCGCCGACCACCGTGGACGGCGGCGACGACTACCGTAGACCACCGTGGACGGCGGCGCCGACCACCGTGGACGGAGGCGCCGGCCACCGTGGACGGCGGTGGTAGGCGGCGGTCTGGTGGTGGTTGTGGGAAGGGCATTTTTGTCATTTTTTTCTATATCTATTTTACTTTCCCTCCCCTACCTTTTTATACCAAACACTTTCAATTTTTACCTACTTTACATTCCCTCAACTACTTTTCCTTTCCCTCACAATTTTTCCCTTGTAAAACCCTTTCCTTTACATACCTAACATACTACCAAACGGAGCCTAATTTGTAGTTTTATCAGAGTCATTCGATAAGCAGAGAGCTATGTAGTAATAATTAATTATTTTGCTTATATATGCTATTATGTATTAATTATTTTCTAAATATCTTATCAAAATTCTCTTAGGTCCACATATGTTAAATATTCAAAATAGTAAGTAATCACTAAAGTTAAATTATAATTTTATTGAGTAAGGAATATTCCTCAATTGGAGGAATGTTTTCCCACTAAATCAAGTACTAAGTTTTCTGGTCAAATAGTGGTTAACTGGTTATTAACCTTAATCTCATCATGAGAATACTAGTCTCTTAACTAGAAAATTTTCTACCGTAATAACTCTTTCTTTTGCTTAACACTGATGTTTTTTGTTTTGCAATATTCTTTTACTCTTTTCATTTGTGATTCAAGACAACAATGACTATAATTGAAAGTATTTATTTCTTGTCTCTTCTGTAATGGATTAGTGGAATAATCATGATGTTTGAGTTTATTTTGTATTTCCTTTTATTTTTTTTTTGTAATGAGAATCATATACATTCATACATGTGGTATCAGAGCTACGGTTTTGAAACCTTTGACTAAGGGTGCGTTTGGATTAAAAGTTAAGTTAAAGGAGGATAAAGGAATGGGGGAGGTAATAAAGGAGAGGTAAAGGATTTGTGTTATAAAGGAGGTTTTTAGTAAATTGTGTTTGGGAAAATGAGATATAAAGGAGGAATTATCATGTGAAATTATTTTAAAGGGTATGTAATGATTGTGGTGGGTTGAAATAATAGTATTGATATTTTAAATTTGTATAGGGATAAAAATGGTAAAAATAAAGGAGGATAAAGGAGTGTTGTTTTTTTGTTTGTTTTGGTGTTAGTAAAGTGGTATGAGTAATGATTGCCTCGAAATTTGTGCTAAAGGAGGAAGGACCAAATTGTAAAGTCTTTGCGAATGAATTATATATTTTTTTTCCCATTACTGTTTTTTAAATATGTTCATAAATTTTTAAACCACAAAAAATATTACCCATATATATACTGTATGAGGGACCAAAACCTATATTTTTGGGGTCTTGATTATATATTTAACTCATTGATCAAAATGTAAATAACATGGACTTAATAATTTTATTTTAAATTTTTACTCTAAAAAATATTATTAAATAATTGAAAAATAGAGGAAGGAATACGAATATATCAAAAATTATAGGCCAAAGTCCTATTTTGGTCCCTCAGTTATGCTCCATGTTCCAAATTGGTCCCT
>QANZ01028758.1:7726-20339 GCA_003254925.1 Chamaecrista fasciculata | reverse complement strand
ATGTAACGTTTGAATTGATTTAAAGTTGAAGATTATATTAAATTTTTATATTGATAAAAGAGTAAGTTTGGGACCAATTTGAGAAATTATACAAATATGTAAGACTCATCTAAAATAAATAAAATATTTAGGACCAATTTGAAATTACCTCATATGGGAGAGTGAGTGAAGAGAGAGATTGGTGACATTTTTTAATTTTTAATTGTTTTTTTGCATTTTTTTAATTCATTTATTTTTTTAAACTCTAGTAACATTCTCAATCATTGTTTAAACTTTCAATAACTATCCTTTGAAGATTTTGATTTTTGAATGATCCACAAGAATCATTGATCTAATATGATGTACCACGTGGGTCAGATTTACCGGATGACGTCTAATTTTCTTTTGGGCCTTTTGGTTTTTGCCCAAAAGCCCAAAAGGTCTAACACTTGACAGTGACACTGAAGAAAATTATGTTGATTTACATGGAATTCTAAAATCATCATAATACCACAATTTCATAATATTGTATGAGTAAGTTAAGTTTAAAAGAAAAAAAGAAAACATATATATAAAAAAGACTAATAATTAATAAGAGAAACAGAATTTGGAGAGCCAAACTCAAATCAAGAACATAACCCTAATTTCAAACACTTTATAAATGATTTTCACTAAACAATTCTCGAAGAAAACAAGTACGTGGACAATAAATTCAGGTGTTAAGAAAATATCAAGAACAAGAATAAAGCATTCTTCACGTTCCTGGCTCCATTTGTTCAAGTGATAACGTGCATGCCACGAGAGTGACTGATGACACAACAATAGAAACAAATAAGATAAGATAAGACAAGATATGTGCTTACCAAAAAGATAAGACAAAAAATGTTAATAAAAATTAGTTTAGTTTGTAAGGAATTGACTCATAATTCATAAAATTGTGAAATTTATTTTCACTGTCGTTGATATGAGAATTTGTTAATAAGTAATCTGTAAGTATTTTCATAAACGTTTATAAAGTTTTAAAACATATTAATGTATCGGTAAACTCTCAAAGCTTAATTCACCTAAATTATTATGTAAACGAAAGAAAAAAGTAAAATAAAATAAGACAAAATATAAATGGCACACCTTGACGTGGTCCACCAGCAAAACAATATCTTCAATATGTGACTATGCATCCAGATCCTCTCACTTTCTCCGTGATATCTAATTAAGGTTTTGTCATGTTTAAGTTTCTTAAAAGTTTTAATTGTTTTTATCTATTATTTACTTTATTCAAATACAAGAATAAAAACAATAATATCTTAAGCCAATTATAATTTGAAATTAGTTTTTGTTTACTTTTTAAATAAAATGAGAGATGATATAGAACAAGAGTAGTATATACAGAAAATATAGTTTTATCTGAAACTTTACTTTCCTATAAAAATGTTGTGGTGTTATCAATAATATAAGTTTTTTGTTAGATTATTTCATAATAATTTAATATGTGGCCCATGTGACTAATTGATTAGGTCTAATTAAAGAAGACTCAATGTGATGGTGGTTGGGCTTAAAAGAAACTATTGCCTAATAAGGTTTTATATACCCTTCACTCTCACTTTATAATCAGATTAGCCTCATATTTGAGATAAGGGGATAAAAGCACTAAGGGGTTCTCAACCATCACAGAATAAGAATGGTAGAAGGGTAAAGGAAAGAAACTATTTCTTCAAATTAAAAGTTCTTGAAAGCTATTGATTAAGGCACACTGTTCTCTACTTATTAAAATCTGAGTATTAAAGTTTTATCTTACATTTTTTTCTTTTAGAAAACTTACTGTGTAATATCTGAATTTATACCGAGTTAATAAATTAGTCTTTGAATAAATAAATTATACGATTTAGTCTCTAAAATATTACAATGGCTAACAATTTGGTCACTGAGACAAATTTAGAGACCAAAAAATACAAATTAAATTCAAAGATAAAAAAGTACAAATTCAAGAACTAAAAAGTGTAAAATCAATTTAAATTTAAGGATTAAATTAAATTATTGATAATTGAAATATTTCAATTATTTAGGGTCTAATTTGTTGACTTATGTGTTGTAAAATCAAGAACTAAATAGTAAGATTTTTTAAGAAAAAAATAAGAATCTTTAAAGGTATCTTTTATTGGATACTCATACAATTATACTGAAAGCATTATCACCACGAGAATGGATCTCCTATAGGGCCTTTTCCAAATGAATGGCTAAGGGTGTATTTTTGACAGTGGAAGAAAGGAAAAAAATACCAAATGAATCGTTGTGATGGCACTTCAAAAACTATAGAGAAAAGGCACTATAGTGGATCCAACTTCTTATCAACACGAGATTTAAACCTCAAATTACTAAATCAGATTCTAGTGTGCTTAATATAAGATTTTATATATCTCTCCTCTCTCTATAACCATGTTTGCATAATAGAAAAAAAAAAGAAATGAAAAAGAAATAAACTAAAAAACATAAAATATTGGACAAAGTATCAAAACGGTGACAATAATATATAACTAGAGCTAACTAACTAATGAGTTACGTTGAATTAACGGTTAAGTTAGCTAGGCAATATTAATTGAGAGTGACGTTTTTATTTTTGGTGCATTAGGAGGAAAAGTCAGGCTTTTCAGACTTGAAGAACTTTTTTACTTTTGGTCTTTTGGAAGAACTTAACCTATAAGATTCTGAGAAGACTAATAATTAAAGAGTTGATGAATGAATGGCCCTAATAATAATACCACCATTGCTCTCTACCATATCTATGGCTACTCCTCCTCCTCAATACCAAGAAGATGAGATTCAGCTCACTAAAGATGACCATTTTGCCCTCCATGGCAAAATCACTCTTGTAATTCTTCTCCTTCTTTTCTTCCTCTTTTTCATTTTCATCCTCATCATACCATGTCTCAAGAAACGTGCTGCTAATTCTGATGATGAAGATGGTGGTGGTGGTGGTGGGAGAGATTCCATTGTTGTTGTTGCAGAACTCAAAACACCAAGGAAGGATGATGATGATGATGATGGTGTCACCCACAGTAGTCACAGCAGTGAAGTTATTATTAGCAGAAAGGCTGCATTTTAATTTGTAAGAATTAAAGGGGAGTGGATCTTCTCAAGTACATATCTCCTAAAGTAGGTGAAGTATGAGTTATAGATGATGAAGATTTAATATTTCTTACATTCATCTTTTTCTTTCTTATTTTTTCCTTCTTACTTTTACTCACATAATATATTGGTCAAAATGTAAATTTAGTTCCCAATTTAATGCTGTATCTTTTTTTGTTGCACTTTTAGTCTTATATATTTACAAAAGGTTTCAATTTAGTCTCATATCTTTTGGTCAAGTTGTAAAACTATATTAGTCTCAGATCTTTACAAAAAAATAATCATTAGTTGATCATTTTGTAAAGATATGAGACCATTTCTGCACCTGATCCAAAGATACAACACAAATTCTGCAATTGACCTAAAAATATGAGATCAAATCTGCAACCAAAAAATATATCAGATCAATTTGAGACCTAACCCAAAGATACGAGACAAAAAATATAACAACAAAAATGAAACTAAATTGGGAATTGAGAAAAAAAAAATATGAGATCAAATTGATACTTTGGCCTAACATATTTCAGTCGGTGGATTTTCGAATTGAAATTGTTTTATGTTTATATAATTTCCCAGTAGATTAGGGTTAGGGTTTGAATTTTAGTTGCGATTCTTGATGATGAGATACATATATATTAATATCAGTGTGATTTGTGGTTGTTGCTAGTTTGTCTTGCATGTCAGTGTCATAATATTAAGCTCCAGCAAGCAACAATGGCAGACAGTACGTACGTTGTTCAGGAAATTACATTTAAGTAATCTCTCCATTCTATATTTATCTTTTAGCCCTCACATGCACGTTAGGATATATGTGCTCATGTGCAAGAAAGATAGGTGCATGTGTGGTTAAAATGACATTGGAATTTTGAAAGTACTATTATTTCTTCAAGTCATAACTCAACCTGTCTCCTTCTACAATTTTATCTTCATATATACTGCTTGACTAAAATCCTTTTTTGGTCCTTCACATATTATCTTTATCTCAATTTGGTTATCTTTAAATTTTTTTCTCAATTTGATCCCTCACAAATGTTTTCATTAATTCCTCCATCTAATTTTTAACAGAGTTGGTGATGAGGCACTGTTAAATGATGATGTGTAGTTAAATGACGATGAAAAGACTAATTTATTTCATTATCTAAATGTGTCAAATCACCAACTCCATTAAAAATTAGATAGAGGGACTAACTTTGATAACAAAAATATTTGTGAAAGACCAAATTGAGAAAGAAATTAAAATTTAAGGAGGACCAAATTGAGAAAAATGCAATACTTAGAGGAGCAAAATAGGGTTTTAGTCTGTATTGCTTCACTAAAATTGGCCACGATGGCTATATATTATTGTACGAAGGATAAGGTATTCTCCCTCGGTACAACCCGCTCAAAAGATCGAGTCATGAAAATAGGCCAAAAATCTATTTGGTGTCCCTAATATTTAGGGTCAGTTTCAGTTATTCCCTCAACGTTTGTTTTGTGTTAGTTATGCTCCCGACATTTTATATTATTGTCAATTATACCATAACCTCAATTTTTTTGGGCCAAAATCCTATATCCCTCAAGTTTCTGACGAGATATACGGTGGCCCTGACAACTATAAAAACTTCTATTGTAAGGTTTTTTGATCTCCTAAGTTCAATGACGGCTTGCATTTTGCGAACAAATGACCGAAAATATGATTTTCGGCAATTGTGTAATTTTTCAGCGACTTGCCAGTCATTTTTTCGCAAAATGGAGGCCGTTATTGAACTCAAGAGGTAAAAAACCTTGGATAATTAGGATTTTTCATAGCTGTCGGAGTTATCGTGTATCTTGCCAAAAAATTCGTCGGAGACTGAGGCCACGTGGATATCAAAAATATAATCTGGTCAAAATGTTGAAAGAAAGCCACGGCAGATTTAGTACAAACTCTACAAAAGAGGTGAAGAAAAAAAATTCTAATATGTGAATAAGGAGTGGTTACACTATGTTAAGATTAATACTTTTATGGCAAAACACCCTTTCATGCCCCTAACGTTTGCAGTGATTTTCAGTTATGCCCTTAACGTTTCATTTTGTTCAGACATGCCCTCCATGTGCAACCAACGTTTCAATTATGCCCTCAATTTTGACTCAATGCACATGTGGCAATTTTTTTTGCTTATGTGTCATTTTTTTTGTTTGACTTGATTACGTGGCATCATGACTGGGCATTCTTATTTTTTTTTTCCACCTTGGCATGATGACTGGATTTACATTTTTGAACATAAAAATTGAGTAAACTAGCAAATCAGTCCCTGAATTTACATTTTTCATCATCTTCATTCATTTTAGTCCCAAATTCTCAAAATAAAATTGTAAAGTGTCCCAAAACACTTCCAAACATTTCAATTTAGTCCTTAAAAATATTAAAAACCCTAAAACCTAAACTCTAAAATTCTAAACCCTAAAACCCTAACCCCTAAACCCCTAAAAAAACCATTCTCTTGCAATTTGGTCCCTAGGTCCTCAAATTTATTAAATCAGAATTAAAAAAAAATTGTCCCTAAATCCTAATTTCATTATCATCTTCATCTTCTTCATCATCATCATCATCTTCTTCACCTTCATCATCTTCATCATCTTTGTAATTTGAACAAACACATGACCCTCCTCAAATTACATAATTCTTCAATGACACAGCAACACCCATACCATAATATCGGAAAGACATGAACTCAAATTGCTGCAGGTCTAAGCCCTCGCATTCTAAATGCCGTCATCCAAACACTATCAAAGTAAAATTACAGATGCAGGATAAGCAATTCAACAACAAATGGAAGAATCGAAGCATAATCAAAACCCACAAACCCATCAACAAATTCCTAATTTTATACCATCTCCTAAATCTCAAAACAACCCATTACCCATTATGTACCATTAATCCATTGTCGTTTAATCATTTACATTTTACACCCATAACTTTGACCAAAAATTAAAAAACAAAAATTTACATCCATACCATTGGTCCAGTCCATTACCTTTGCATTTAGTCAAACACTCATCGCTCTCATTTACACCTATCTCTCATTACTGAAGCAGAAGCAGAAGCAGCTAAGGATATCTAACCTATTCAACATAACCCATCTCTCATTAATTGACAGCTCTAGAATTCTCTCATGCACCACCCTTTATGGCTAAAGTTCTATTTTTATCCTTCAATTTTCAATTTTACTCAATGTTCTAAATTGGTCCTTCAGTTATTTTTTATTCTGTTTTGGTCCTTCAATTTTCTAAAACTTTTCACCGTTAGTCCTTCAACATTTTCCATCGGACTTTTCCGTTAAAAAAAAGAAAAGAAAAAACTAACTTTAATCTCCCAAAAAAATTATTATTTTGCATTCAAAAATTTGAGTACATTCAGGGCATACGTAAAAGTTTAAAATTTTCAAATTTTCCAACCGCAAGTATCTGATAGATAAGTTTTCATATGCTTGGAAAATAGAAATTTCTATTGACCAACACCACCTAAGGATGTTGTATCATCTAGAAAACATCAGAAACAATTGCTCATTCAAATTTTTTGAACCGTAGTTGCAGAAACAGAATCTTAAGTCCATGAAGAAAAAGATAGGCCGAGCTATCTAAATTCAAAACTGACATCAAATACGACAGTGCAAATAAAATCCTTCCAGAGAAATAGAAGGCTAGACTGCAAATTGCCTTGTCCACATGATAGTATTTGTTTTTTTGGTCTGATGTCCACATGGTAGTATTGACTGGCTACTGATGGTGAAAATAAAATACAAGCACCAATCTAATTCCAGTCATGTCTAAATAAGGCGAGCTGCTACAAAATAATGCAGAAACTGCCTGATCATAACAAGGCAAAATCTTGCCTACTTAATCGATACAATATGTTCTAAATCAGAAAACAACACTTCCCACCAATATAGAAGTGAGGGGAACTGTGAGGTTGTCATCAAGCTCCGAGCTGATGGGAAGGGACTCAACCAGTGCCGTGGAAAGTGACACAATCAGAAAACCGATAATCAGTTTCGAGCTTTCCTTGATATACCCAAATGAGGCTAAATAGTACATAAATCTGTTAAAACACCGAGATTAACATGAGGATAGATTAAGCAGGTTTTCAACTAGGGGGAAAAAAGTAAATAGAGCAAAGGATGTCTGCAAAGAGGTACCCAATAGAAGCTAAGAATCCAGCAGATGCCATTGCAATTGAACCAGCCAATGACTTGTTTCGGTTGTAAGGTAGCTTTGTACCACCAAGCCGCCTCCCGACAATGTCAGCCATACCTGAACAACAAATCAAGAATGACAACAGAAGGTGTCATTTTATAGAACTGAAAGGGTCCAGGAGAAGTAGAATGTCTGATCTGCTAGCTTCTCAGTTCTCACAGTGATTATGAAATTATCTGTTCTTTTTTCTTTCCTTTCTTACTTTCTCCTTTTCTGAGAAGTTTTAAGTACAGCTAAAACAATGCCAATACCCAGTCAATCATGAGGATAGAATATAAAATTGGCTCTAGCAAAAATACCATCTCCTGCACACAGAGTGCATATTGTAGCAATGGCTATAGGGGAAGTTTTCCAGTACATCACAGTTGCAAAAGTAATAGAGGTGACATAATATAGTGGTCCCTTTAGAAGCTCCCTGTTGTAGATGAAACACAGATAAATGAATAAATATGATGTAAAGACATGTACTCAATGATCAATCTATGGAATTATAAATATACAACTATCATTTCATTCTCTCCATGAGAACTCATAGCCCAAAGTGAAATTTAGCAGCTAATCCTTATCATAACATATTACTTTGTTTAGGTATACCAAAACAACCAATAAGAAAGTAAGAAACCGAAACACATATGGTCATAATCATTCCTGTCAGGTCTGGATTGACCAGCTTGATCACTTGACAACAACAACAACAGCTTGATCACTTGACAGCAAGAGAATTTTTAGATGGATTCAACTGTAGAAACAAGTATCTATTAAAAGTTTTACAGATTTATATATTCTCACTGACATTAATGTGCACAAAATTGCAACCTGTAATCTCCAAATCTGCTCATTGATTTCACCGTGGCCTCATCTTTGACGATACCAAATCCAATAAGTAGCATTCGAACTATATTAGCTCCCGGAATAAGAGCAGCAAAAAGTGATCCTTGAATTCCAGAACTGCAATGTTCTAAGAATTATAACTTAACAAGGTAAAGTGTAACATAACTTTGAAATCTGATTACCCTCAACACTATACTCTTACCTGAATAGTGGCCAGCAGAGCGTGAAAGCCAGTCCTATACTTATATGTACAAGTTTCCTATTCAATTTCTAAAAAACGAAAGATAATTGATGAGAAGTCTGCAACAAGATAGATATTTCGAATTTCAGCAAACTATTGTTGATTGGGTGACAAATATGAGACAGTATACAAAAAACCATGCATCTAACCTTAAGAGATAGAATTGTGCACTACCCCATAATGAAAAGGAGCCTAAAAAAATAGAAGTACCATTCATCCTTCATAAATGGAAGAACAAAGTACTAATAAAATCCATACTTAAGAATTTGTCAATAGAAATTAGCACCCTGGATGCTTAAGTTATTTAGCACACAGATGTAACATCATTATCGATCAGAACATCTCCAACTCAATATACAAACTGCAATTAGAATCTACTGCAGGGTAAATCTTCAGTTATTTCATAAATCACAATACCATATTCTCTATGGTTCTCCTTCTTAAGCACAACACACAGAACTCAGAGCATTATGGACAAAATGTCGCACATGGAAAAGCAAAAACTAAAACGGAAACTAAAAGAGCTCTACAGTCAACTAATCACCTACTTATATGTCTAATTGCGATTTCCGAAGATCATGGAAATTTAGACAGACCTGTTCGAGCCCACGCTTCGCAGTTTCTTGCCATAGCTTCAGCAAAGACATGGCGACACCCCCAGCAATAGCGGTGGCGTAGACGTCGGAGACGACGGGGTTATGGTGAAGCATGACGGCGGCCGGAGGCGGTGGTGCTAGATTCCGGCGGGATATGAGGGGGAGGGAGATACTGAAAGAGAAGAAGCGAGGAGAGAAATTGGGTTTGACTTTGGAAGGAAATGGAGAGAAGAAGGGTTTGATGGGTAGAGAAATAAACATGGCAGTGAAAGAAGAAGAAGACGACATGACCAAAAAAATCGCATGGAAGTGACAGCCAATAAATTAATTGGCATTGAATTTGAAATTGAGCTAAGTGACGCAGGCTTTTGGGGTGTGTACCCCCATTTTTCCTTCTTCGTGATAATAAATTAAAAGCTTGGAGCTTCTTTCTTCAAGCATTGATTTTTTTGCAGCTCAACAAGAAGAAATGGTTAAACAAGGCAAAAATACTAATTCTTATTTCATCCCCAAACTTTACAACAACTGTCGATTTAGTCCTCAATCTTTTTTTTTCTGTCAATTTCGTCTCCAATATTTCATATTTTGATCAATTTTATCATTTGCTCTTATTTTAATCAAATATTAATGTCAGAATCTACGTGGCTAATAACATACTCCTTCTGTCTCAAAATATCTACTTTGTTGGATAATTTTTTTATTCCGAAATATCTGATGTTTTACAAAATCAAGAGAACATTATTTATTTTTTTACCATTCTATCTATTGAATTAGTGAGAGTAACTAGGAGAAATTTAATGAGGGAAATTTAATATTTTAATATCATATTTCTCTTCAGTTTAGGTAAATTAATAATTTTCTTTGTCTGTGTGTATTTACCTTAAAAATAAATATTTTGGGACGGATTGAGTATAATGTAAAATTGAGAGAAAAAAAACTTAAATACTCAGATTAAAAAATTGAATGTAGTCTAACATTAATTTATAGAAAGAAGTCAGTTAAAGGATAAAATTGATCGAAAAGTAAAACATTGGGGACGAAATTGACCGTAAAAAAAGATTAAGGACAAAATTGACAATTGATGTAAAGTTTTAGGACTAAATTAGAGATTTTCCCTCTTAAACAATATCATTCTAGTAAAACGTGGTGGGCCACGTGGGCTCAGCCCAACTGTACAGTATCCACTGTTTCTGGAGTACAGTTTCGGGATACTGAAATGTCTATTTTTGTTTTTGACTCTTTATGGACAGATAATTTTTGGTTTTAATAAAAGTTTGGGCAAGTTGTGTCCGAGCACTTATTAAGGCTAATTGTTTAATATTTAATTAAAATACGGCAAAACACCCTTTTGTGACCCTAACGTTTGCGGTGATTTTCAGTTATGCCTCTAACATTTCATTTGTGTCAGTTGTGCCCCCAATGTAAAATGTTAGTTTCAATTATGCCCCCAATTTCAATCATCCACAAAAAAACACCATTTTCGCACGATTTGAGCTCGGTTTTGACCAGATTTCATATGAGTTTTAATTTTCGGACATCACAAACTTGATTTCTTGGATCAATTTCAAAGATTAAGCTCAAAATAGCCTCAAATCTGAAGAAAATCGGACCCGATGAACCCCAAAAAGGAGCAAAACGAAATGCAGCAAAACGAAGCATTTTTCTCAAAATTTCCATGTGCAAAATGATCCTTAGGAGCCGAAAATGAGTACCCATAAACTCATTTATCAAAACAAACTGAAATGAACACGGATCGAAGCTCAAAAGTTCCGAAAAACGGTACACTAACGAGGGTGGGAGCATAATTGAAATTAACCTTTCACATTGGGGGCACAACTGACACAAATGAAACGTTAGGGGCATAACTGAAAATCACCACAAACGTTAGGGGCACGAAAGGGTGTTTTACCTTAAAATATTTATCTTTTTCAAATATATTTTCAGCAAATGAACAAGATATAACTTGTGAATTTTTAAGATCCTCATCAAAATTTAAAATTTTTAAATTTTTATATCATGTCTTGTAATTTTAAAAATTTTGAGTGTCAATGTGTCCGTATTTATATTTTATAGAATACTTCCATTAAATTTTATATGATCTGATGGGGATTAAATTGAATATATATACTTTAGTTCTTCATTACAATTTGGCTAAAGTGTAAATTTGATCTCTTATCTTTTGGTTAAGTTGAAAATCAATCTAATATCTTTTTTTTTCCTGTAGATTTAGTCTTATGTCTTTGTAAAAAGTTTCACTGTTAATCTCACTCTAAATTTTGTTGATATCTCTCGTTAAGTGCAACATGAACAATTGACTTAGAATAGAGAGAAAGTTGATGTGGGGGGACCAAAATCACAATAAAAATTAAAAGATACAAGACCAAAATCGAAACTTACTTCAAAGATAAGGAGTCAAAATTGTACTGTAGCATTAAGCTCGTTACATCATCACGTTACGTCAACATTAATAGAGAAAGATGGACGAAAATGGCCATAAAATTAACGGTGAAACACTTTAAAAAGATAAGAGATGAAACTAAAAAAAAATTTAATTGATTTGCAACTTGACAAAAATAAAGATTATAATTATACTTTGCCCTTAAAATTTAAGTGATATAAATTTTAAAATAAAATTGAATTCTTTCATAAATATAAAAGATAAAATTAACTTGTATATTTATGTAACAAAATTAAATGAGACGTTAAGCATAAAATATCAAAAGAATCATTTACTTATTTAAATGGCTGAGCTACACCATTCAGACTTATGCCCAAGTCCCAACAATTATAAATGTATTGATGTATTTATTAATTATTTTTTGGCCAATCGACGTATTTATTAATTAGTTATTAGATAAAGTCAGCTTGGTGTTACATCTTCATCAAAAAAGTCATTGTTCTATTTTAATGTTGAGGCGTGCTATAGAAAGTTAGAGACTTATTTAAATATTTTTTTTACAAATTTAAATACTTTAATTTTTTATATTATTTAAAAAAAAAAACAGAACACTCTATCTCTTTCTCTTTGAGTAAACTCCCAAATTGGTTCCTGGATTATTGGGTTGCTGACAGATTGGTCTCTGATTTATGGAAATTGACAAATAGGTCCCCAAATTTTACTAACGTTAGTCAAATTGGTCCCCGAAGTCGTTAACTGCTGACGTGGCACGTTAAGTGCCACTTCAGCAGTTGGAAAACTGAAAAAAAAAAGTCAACTGTACGTGTCACATCAGCATTAATAATAAAAAAAAAATATTTCATTCAAAATTCAAATAGGTCCCTGAGTTATATTTTTATCTCATTATTCTCAATTTCCCCTCTTTTTCATCATCTTCATTCATTTTAGTCCAAATCCTCAAAATAAAATTGTAAAATGTCCCAAAACTCTTCCAAACATTCCAGTTTAGTCCCAAAAAATATTAAAAACCCTAAACCCCAAACCCTAAACCCTAAAACCCTAAACCCCAAACCCAAAACCCTAAAACCCTAAAATCCTAAACCCCAAACCCTAAAACCTAAACCATAAACCCTAAAATCCTAAAATTGTAAAGTGTCCCAAAATTCTTCTAAACATTTCAATTTAGTCCTTCAACTCTAAAACCTCAAACCCTAGAACCCCAAATCCCAA
>QANZ01028753.1:0-21531 GCA_003254925.1 Chamaecrista fasciculata | reverse complement strand
TCAATTTCAAAACGAAACAATTAATTAAAAATTAAACAATATTTACAGTAGTATTTCCTTTATATAATCAGTATAGCATATTACATAAAATACATTAATGTCTAAATGTTTAATAGATTAATACCTTAGACACCCCCATCCCATGTACGGAGTTTAGAGAACACTAATAATTTGGTCCCTAAAAGATTATCGAATTGATAACTTGGTTCTTGAAAGATTAAAATACATATTTAGTCCCTAAAAAATCAAAATGGTATATTTTTTAATCCCTAAAAGATTAAAACAGTAAACTATTTAATTCATAAAAATGACTAATTAGTATACCGTTTTGATCTTTCATGAACTAAACTATACATTTTAATCTTTAAGGACTGAGTTGTCAGCTCAGTGATCTTTCAGAGACCAAATTATTAGTTTACTCTAAAGCTGATCCAGTGACTTTCTACAAAGCATGGAAATAGCCCAAGTTTGATGTTTTGAGCTTTGAAAGGTATAGCCATCCCACCCAATCAATTCTTTGATCCCCAAGAAAAAAACAACAAATTTAGGCCTTCAAGCAAACATTGGCCCGTCCAGTCCACATAGTAGATTAAAGAATATATACATATATATTTTCTTTTTTTCTTTCATAATTTTGTTCAAATATGTTACACATATATATATAAAAGCAAACATTTCCATGGAAAGAAAATTGCTACAGTAGAGAAGCATTTAGGAAGCTATACAGTAATGATTGAAGGGTTTTATGCAACAGGAGTTTTGCAGCAGACATAAAAAATATCATTCAATGAAGCATGATCACCTGTGCCTTCGTCCTTCCTTGCATACAACAACTGCTTTCCTTTGAATACAAACATTCCCCCCTGAAATCAAGTAAGAACTTATCAATATAATAAAAAACCTATGGAGCACAAACACTGACACGGAACATGGGATACAGAACACGACACAGACACGAACAGAGACACACTATGACATGACACTACATATATCTATATATATATACAATCAAAATTTCATGAACTTTCATGAAAACTTAAAATTTACAATATTTATTCATAACATATGTCATATATGTCATTATTTTCTATTGTTTGCCATGTTTAAGTCACAAAAAAATGATTTTATCTTCTAAACCTTATGAATATGTGTGACATGGCTGTCGTACAAGTATTAGACATGGACACAAGTCTAACACATCCTCAAAATAAAGTGCCCATGCCTTATAGTGAAAAACCATAAGAGGAATTAGGAACAACACTAAGTTTGTTCTAATCCTTTGCCACAACGAGAATATATCAACAAACCTGTTGCAAGACACCACTTATATCATCTGGAGTGGCTTCAATCGAATAATTCTTTGTTGCTTTCTGCAAAGCATCAAATCTCGAAAACACTTTTGCCTGAAATATCATTAGTAAGGTGAAAAGATATATACAAGTAGACAGCAACCCCATGATCAGTTCAAAATATGTAATTCACAGAAGCCTGAGGATTATTACACTGGCTGGGTTGAAGAATGTACGGGCAAAACCAAAGTACAGGTCCAAAGTATTATATGCCTGGAAAAAAAGAAAACCTGTGTTACACTAAAAATTCACTGAGCGATGAGTCCTAGTTGGTGGATAATATTCAATGTGCTAGTGAAAGACTAAAACCCTATTTTGGTCCCTCATGTATTACCTATTTCTCAATTTCGTCCTCCTTAAATTTTCTTTCTCAATTTGGTCCCTTACAAATGTTTGTTATCAAAATTAGTCTCTCTAGTCTCCATCCAATTTTTAATGAAGTTGATCATGTGACATTTCTAGATAATGATACAAAGTTAGTCCCTTCATCATCATTTAATAGTGCCACATCACCAATTTTGTGCGGTATCAAAAAAAGATCACCAATTTTGTTAAAAATTGGATGGAGGGGCTAACGGAAACATTTGTGAAGGACCAAATTGAGAAAGAAAATTTAAGGAGGACCAAATTGAAAAAAAAGGTAATAGGCAATGACCAAAATAGAGTTTTAGTTGCTAGTGAAATGTTACCTTTCGCTCAGGATCTGCATAAAGGGAATCCATTGGAAATGGTAACTGCACATAGGATTTCAAGTCAAGAAGAAAGCATTAGTTTTGACAACAAGAACATGACCATTGGAAGAAAGTCTCTAAATGCCCCAGAAACACTGTAGGGATTAGATAGAAGATGTTTATTACAGAGATTCAAATTCCAAGCGTCTGACCAAGATAAAGATTAAACAAGTTGGTCATAATTTATCAAGAGATAGTTTGTTATGTAAACTGTGAGCCTCCAATGAACTGGGGTGCAAACTTTAAGGGTAAACCATTGAACCAAAATATATTGGTCAAAGTGCAAATTTGGTCTCATAGCTTTTGCTCAGTTCTTAATTTAGTCCTGTATCTTTTTTTGTTACACTTTTGGTCCATATTTTTGCAAAATGTCCCATATCTTTTGGTCATGTTGCAGATTTGGTCCTATATCTTTGCAAAACGATCAACCGTTAGTTGATCTTTTTGCAAAGATATGGGACTACTTTTGCACTTGACCCAAAGATATGGGACTAATTCTGCAATCGACCCAAAAATATGAGACCAAATTGTGACCTGGGCCAAAGATATGGGACCAAAAATGCAACAAAAAAAGATGAGACCAAATTGAGAACTTATTAAAAGATATGGAATCAAATTGAGACTCTAGCCAAATATATTTGAAACAAAAAAGGTAAGTGACAGTAAAATTGTGAGCATAAGGCTAGTCCACCAAAATTAGCATCCACTGATACTATCCTGTCACCAATATCTATCTAGTTCGATCTAATGCCACAACTTCAATTACATACGCGAAGTGACTTCAATTCGATGAAAGGTTTAGAGAAAATTAGGATATATGCAATAAACTGGGATGTGAATTATAATTAACTAATCAAATCTAATTCCTGATTCTAACAAAGTGTATGAGCTATTGCTACAAAGACATTGAAATGAGAGATCAAGACACAGAAATTACTCGTTCAGCAAGGATACGGGCTTTATTGGGTTCACCAACACCCACTGCTATTAGCTTCACACCAGCTGAATCAAACCTTGATTTGTATTCTTTTAGGGCTGAAGCCAATTCCCAACTAAGAACAACAAGCACAAGAGTAGACACAAGTCACAATAACTGGCTTCACAGAAACAAGCCTTGACGATGATGGTCAAATGTGAAGATCAGTTACCAGCAAACGCATCCAAAGTGCCTTAAGAGTGCCACAACAGCTATTCCCTGGAGCATGTAATTACAGTAGGCAACAACAGTTATTGCACAATAACCGATTTTTCAGGTTTTAATATATATATATACATATGAAAGAACCTACTATTTGGTCCCTGAATTCATGAATAATTGAAATACAACATAAATCGAGGACTATCAGACACGATTTGGCCCTTGAATTTGAACTAATTTTATACTTTTTGTCATTGAATTTGTACTAAATTAATATTATTTGGTCCCTAAATTTGAACTAATTTTATACTTTTTGGTCCCTAAATTGTACTAAATTTATACTATTTTGTTCCTGAATTTGTACTCTTTGGTCTCTAAATTTGACCCAATGATCAAATTGTTGACAATTATATTACGTTGACAATTATAATAATTCAGGGACCAAATAATAGGTTTTCTCTATACATAAAAAAGATGTTACTCCATTGAGATGCTAATTCTATTTTTCAAACATGGAAGGTAAGAAGATCAAAGCTTTTAGAAATGTGCAAGTCAATAAGTAACAGTAAGAAGAAAAATCAAACTTTGTTGGATGCATATATTTGAGACTCCAAAGTCATTCAATCAAAACTTTCTTCTTCATAAATTATGAAAACAACTAGATACACTGATAGACAAAACACAAAGACTACTAATAATTTGCTCACTGAAAGATCACTATGAACAAATTATTAGTTTTCTACTTTTCTCTAAACTTTAATTGAGTTGGGGCGAAGAATGGGACCTCGTTCTGATCCCAAAGATCTTTGAACATGACGGGTTCACCAGCAGCAGTAAAAATGGAAACATCACCAAGATCCTCCGCAATATTTGGACTATACGGCAAGCTCGAAGAAGCTCTTGTTGCAATTATACGCCGATTTCCCTTAACAACATGAGCTGAGCAACCCCTGTTATTAGAGAAAGCAGAGGAGGAAAATGCACAAGATTTGGGACGTGAGATTGAAAAACAACAAGACAAGAAACCAATAGCAGCAGGCTCAGATGGTCGAAACGATGCTGCTGCTGCCGGAGACAGTAAATTTTGCTGCACAGATGTTAAAACCATGGTGTCCGATTGAAACCCTAGAACTCAAATGAAATGATCGATCTAAGAACTTCAGAGAAAGTCTGGTCTTGTGTGGTGTTGGGTATTTCAGCAATAATAGACTATTTAGAGGGAAATAATAGACATTATATATAGTGAGGTTTAGAATGGAGCCCATATTTCCCAGCTACCATTTTTGTGAGTGCTACGTATGTCAATTCTCTTTTGAGTAAAACTAACAATTTGATCTTTGAAAGATCACTGAACTAACAACTTAGCCCCTAAAAGATTATAATGTACATCTTAATTCCTGGAAGATCAAAATGGTATACTAATAAGTTTTTTTTCATGGACTAAATAGTATACTGTTTAAATCTTTCAACAATTAAAGAGTATATCATTTTAATCTTTCAAGAATTAAATGTGTTAAGCTTTGTGATCTTTCAGGGACCAAATTGTTAGTTTACTCTCTTTGTTTGGCAAAAGTACTAATTTCATCCCCAAACTTTACATCAACTGTCAAATTTGTCCCCAATCTTTTTTTGCTGTCAATTTTGTCCCCAATGTTTCACATTTTGGTCAATTTTATCCTTTACTCTTATTTTAGCCAATTATTAACGACAGAATCTATGTGGCTAATGATATATTGTAATGTAAATTGATAGAAAAAGAAATTCAAATCCTAACTCAGATTGAAAAACAAGATGCAATATGTCGTTAATTTGTTGAAAGAAATCAGTTAAAGAATAAAATTGACCAAATTATAAAACATTGGGGTAAAAGTGTCTTCTCAATTTTAGATACTCAGCATATACTCAAAGCTTTGAGGTTCATCTCAAGTTGCAGTTTCATTGTAATGTTCATGTAGATTTTTTTTTTTGGCCAAAGTTCATGTAGATTTTGATATGCTGGGATTTCCTGTAATTCTAAGGATGTTAACTTTAATGTTATAATTTTTTAAAGGAAAAACACTTTTTCGTGCCCCTAACGTTTGCAGTGATTTTCAGTTATGCCTCTAACGTTTCATTTGTGTCTGTTGTTCATCCACCAAAAAAACACCATTTTCGCACGATTTGAGCTGGGTTTTGATCAGATTTCATATGGTTTTAATTTTCGGACATCACAAACTTGATTCCTTAGATCAATTTTAAAGATTAAGCTCAAAATAGCCCCAAATCCAAAGAAAATCGACCCAATGAACCCCAAAAAGGACCAAAACGAAATGCAGCAAAACAAAGCATTTTTCTCAAAATTTCCATGTGCAAAATGATCCTAAGGAGCCGAAAATGAGTACCCATAAATTCATTTATCAAAACAAACTGAAATGAACACGAATCGAAGCTCAAAAGTTTCGAAAAACGGTACACTAACGAAGGTGGGGGCATAATTGAAACTAACGTTTCACATTGAGGGCACAATTGACACAAATGAAACGTTAAGGGTATAACTGAAAATCACCGCATACGTTAGCGGCACGAAAGGGTGTTTTGCCTCTTTTAAAAAAGGCCAAAGTGTGAATTTGGTCCTATAACTTTGCTTCAGTTCCCAAATCAGTCCTATAACTTTTTTTGTCTCAGATTTGGTCCCATAAGTTTTGAAAAGTTCCCACCGTTAGTCCTATGAATAATTCCGTCTATTTATTCTGTTAAATATGACGTGGCACCATGACTAGGATGCTGACTTGGATAAGTGGACTGAAAAAGGACCATTCTGCAACAAATAACAACATTTTAAATGAAAATGAGATTTTTACCAAGGACCATTTTTAAAACCCTTGTAAGTTGTATCATTAGCATCTTCCTCACCTCGACGCGCCGCCAACGTTCATCTCCTCAGATTCCTCCTAACTGATTATACTTGCCGGAAGCTCTTGTTGAACGCCGCCCACGCCTCCTCCACAACGTTGACGAACTCGCCGGGGTAGGGGAGGGACGGTGGCGGCGGGTCTTCTCCTGTTGGCTCTGGCGGTGGTCGAAAGCATCTTCCATGGTGGAGTCGACGGCGGCGGAGAAATAATCAAATGGTGAGCTCGATGACGGCAGAAGTACACATCTTGCCGTTATAGAAAATGGTGAGCTTCTGCAGATTCTGATTTGGGGTTTCACTGATTGCTTGATCTTCTTCTTCTCCTTGTTTTTCCATTTTGGTCATGCAATGAATTGTGAAGATGAATTAATGAATGAATTGACCCAACAAGAGCTTCCGGCAAGTTCAGTCGGTTTGGAGGAATATGAGGAGATGAACGTTGGCGGCGCGGGGAGGCGAGGAAGAGATCAGTGATACAAGGGTTTTAAAAATGGTCCTTGCTAAAAATCTCATTTTCATTCAAAATGTTGTTAGTTGTTGCAGAATGGTCCTTTTTCAATCTACTTATCCAAGTCAGCATCCTAGTCATGGTGCCACGTCATATTTAACGGAATAAATGGACGGAATTACTCATAGGACTAACGGTGGAAACTTTTCAAAACTTATGGGACTAAATCTGAGACAAAAAAAGTTATAGGACTGATTTGGGAACTGAAGCAAAGTTATAAGACCAAATTCACACTTTGGCCTTTAAAAAATCATAACTAGAACTCTTTTTGTTCTTAATCTTTTGCAAATGTGGGGACATTACCACTGATTTTAAATGTTTACTGCTTTTGTTGTTTTTGTTTCTTATGTTTTTTTTTATGTTTAATAAGTTTTAATATCAATTTTTTTTTGTTTTACTTTTATTGGTTTTACTGGTTTTTTTTTAATGGTAGGCAGGTGTTTACTGGTTTTTGAGTATACACGGTCTGCACCTCTGCATTAGTTTTACTATTTTTTTTTCTATTTTAATTTCATCTTTGCATCAGTATTTAGTGGCATCATTTCTTTATGTAAAATTTACGTCTATCCAATTTTGACCTTTTACAAGTTCTTCCCATTAAATTTCCCAAGGATTAATCCAACTTGGAATAAATCAGAAGTTACAACAGGCCTGTCCTAAATATCTATTGCAGAAGCTAGAAAATCAACATATAAATCTACATGCATAATCGTAAAAAAAATTATACACTTTAAAAGAAAAAGAACTCATTGCATTGAATTTTTTCACTCAAGAAGTCATCAATACAAATTCATTACAATACCAGGACAAACCACTTTTGGAGCTTCACAACTTAACAGTTACTAGTGCAAAACATACAATTAGTAATACAAAAGACACATACATTTATAAGTCTTGACAGCTCCTTCCTAGCTTCCTCTCAGTCTAAGACTTAACCAATGGAGTTATCATACCACAATTAATCCTACATTGTTGTCTTGAATTTTTCCTTGAATTCAATTCACTATTCGCACTGAATGATGTGGAGCTACGAACACCATGGGAGTCCATCTAAAAAACTCATCCAAATCATCAACAAAGTTAGTTAATATAGCAACAAACATTGAAGAGTAGTGTATAAGGTAGTCTTGAAAAATGAATTTAAATGAGAAATCTCCACAGAAATTCAAGATATTACTATGATGTCAAACATGGTGGCGAAAGAGACAAACTCAGAGTCTCAAACCTTCAACAAGTTACACAAAGCTTAAATAAGTCACAAAAGGTAACAACACTAGAAGCTAACAAAACCAAGATCAAGACTTGAAGTTATACAATCAACAAACCAAATCAAAATCAAAATTAAGACTTCAAATCACAAATTCAACATTCAAAAGAAACACAATATCATATGAAGGACTTTGCATGATTGGGCAAGGAAATCCAGCATTAGAGAAGTGCTTCAACAACAGATTCTGGACAATCAGAAATAATATAAGTATTTCACTTATTAAAAAAAAAAGTAAAATCAAAGAGCAGGATTTTTAGAATCTTCCGGCACACACATCTTCCAATGGTCATTTCTTCCCACTACAAGATAGCAACTTTTTTATTTTGCAATTGCTTAACACTTTCCTAATCATGTTTCATGTGGAAGATCCCGTAAGCTAGATTGTAGTTTACCTGCAAGCAGGCCAATGTTTCACCAAAGAACAAGGTATTTCCATTTGAAAGCAGACAGATTTGGTAAAAAAGGCCAAAGACTTTAGTGCTACTTTGATTAATGGTGAAGATAAAAGTGCAACCAGTGCTTACAAGTTTCTTCAATGTGACTATCATCAAAAGTGCAGAGACACTGAGGAGTAAGACAAAAGATCATCAAGCGAAAAACCAGACCACCATATCAAGGAGTATATATTCCAATTCCTCATAAGTGGAACTATGTAATATCCTAAAAAATTCACATAACATATACTTAAGATATGTATTGAAGGGGAAGGGGTTTTATTGAATTTTCAAAATTGCTCTTGACCAAACAATTTTAAACCCAATAACATCTGTGCAATCTTGCCAAATGCAATGTCTGGACTAAAACAGCCTCAACATTAAATCTCTCCAATACTCTTGTAATCAATAATCCATCCCACTGCTTTATAAGCTTTCACAATTTAGCAAAATAAATGCAAAACTACAGCAATAAAACCATTAAGAAAATAAATGTAAAAATTCAGCCTTTTGACTATTTAGATACTTCAAATTCACTCAGGAACAGCCAAGTCCATGGAGAAATAAGCCTTACTCATGTTCAAAATAAAAGAGAATTTTATTTAAATAGCAGGCTGTGCATCATAGATCCCCAAACACTACCGGACCAAATCATTATGAAATTGAAGCAAAAGGTGTTAACTAAGAGAAGCGAAACCTGAAAGTAAGCGAAGACGACAAGTTTAACAAAGGAAGGAAGGAAGCAAAGACGATTATACTATTCACTCCACCGTCGACGAGCGGCATTTTCTGGCTTCTCTCTCAGTGTTTTCCAACTTCAAACTCTGTCATTCTCTCCTAGCAGCCTCGCTCTCTCTCGATGGGTCTCATGCATTAGGGACAGGGCAAATGGAAACAGGATGGTGAGTCTAGGATTGCGTAAGTTGGTTTCAAGTCATGGGATTTGGGTGGGTTTTAGAGTTTTAACGAATTAATCATAATATCCTCACTAAATTGAGCACACTCATCGTCTATTCCAGAATTTCAATACAGTTCTGACTTCTGACCATAGGTAGATCTTTTATCAACTCCAAAGTCCTGCTTAGGCATAAGCAGCCAAATACTACAGTTTCACCAATAATCCCCGCATGAACACTGCCCTTCCTTAAAGCAATGAAACCTGTAAGAATCTCTAACTGTGATTTCTCTACCAGCCACAGCTGAAATAAACTTAATGGCGTTGTGGCAATCACCACAAATTCTCAAGTTCTTCACTACAAGTAATGGCGTCCCCTCTCTAGTTGTGATCAGCCCATATGCAACTGCTAGCTTCTCACTGTGATGCATCAACCTTCTTTCTTTCTCTTCTACTCCTGCCGATCCATCCATTACCAATGCCCATCGCACATCTGGCACATATCCTGCTTTCTTTATCTTCATTAACATCTCCTCCAAGAACTCATGAATCTCCATTATCTTGGGATGTGAAGTGTCTTCAGCCACAAACACATGTACTCTCTTATCCACCTCAATCCAACTGCAACCTGGTTTCTTCTTCAGACCTCTGTCCCTCATCAACCTTTTCACTCTTGCAGCTTCTTCCCATTTTCCTGCACTTACATACATATTTGAAAGCATGACATAGGGAGTAGCGTTAAAAGGTTCTAGCTGGATGAGATGATTGGCTGCTTTCACCGCTAGTTCCAAGTTGTCATGCTTTCTAGATGCACCAAGTAAAGCAGCCCATTCTATGGAACTAGGATTAAATGGCATCGTCTCAATAATCCTCTCAGCTTCCCTGAGTTTTCCAGCTCGACCTAGAAGATCTATCATGCAAGAAAAATGTTCTGCTTCTGGTTCAATCCCAAACTTTTCTTTCATCATATTGAAATATTTGTGACCCTCCTCAATTTTTCCAGTATGTGCACAAGCAGAAAGAACAGATATGAATGTTATGCTGGTGGGGGCAATATTCTTTTGCAGCATTAGTTCAAAAAGACTTAGTGATTCTACCTTGAGACCATGTTGTGCATAACCTGCTATCATCGAATTTAGTGATACTGTATTATGTTCTGGCATTCTATCAAATAACCTTCTTGCGTCGTCAAGGTTTCCACACTTCGAGTACATAGCAACAAGAGCATTATTCACCGAAATTCGGTTAGAAGGGATATCGGCTTTTATTGACAATGCATGAATCTGTTTTCCCTGTGAAGGAGATGATAAATTGGAGCATGCACTAATTACACAGACAAAACTACAGTCATCAGGGTGAAACCCAACACGCTGCATCTGCCGGAAACAATCTAGAGCATTTTCAGACAAGTCCTCGTTCATGGAAAAGCCAGAAATCATGGTGTTCCAGAGAACTAAATCTGGGGCAGGAATCTCTTCAAAAACTCTCTTGCAATCAGACATGCCACCCACGCACTTGGAGTAAAAATCAATCAATCCACTCCCGACATGAGAGTTGCAATGAAATCCACTCTTAATCAACATAGCATGAAACTGCAACCCTCCTGATGAATCTTTCAAGCAAGTAAATGCAGTTAAAACACTAGCCAAAGTGAACATGTCAAGATTCAATCCCATGTGAACCATCTTCTGAAATAATTCTAGTGCTTTAGTTCCCTCCTGATGCTGCCCAAATGCTACAATCATTGAATTCCATGATACCTCATCTCTAATCTCACCCATTCCATAAAACACTTGTCTTGCCTCATCCAGAAACCCATTCTTACTATAATATGTGATAAGCGCATTGTTGACAGAAGCATAAGAATCAAAGCCACATGATACTGCGAAACAATGGAACTGCGTGATCAAATGAATATCATTGTTACAAGCTGTGATAACGGCGGAGATAGTGAAGCCATCCAGGTCAAGTCCCATATGTCGCATGGCCTCAAATAAGCGAAACGCGGGTTCAGTCTGACCACGATCTGCATAAGCAGAAATAAGAGTATTGTATGATACAAGGTCTGGTTGAGGAATTTGATCAAACAAGTGGTGGGCAATATGGATGTAGGATGTTTTGGCGTAGGCAGAGATTATAGCATTATAGGAGAAGACATTGGGGTAAAGGATGGAATTGAAAACGCAGCGAGCAGAGGAAAGGGAGCCGCATTTGGAGTAAAGGAGAATGAAATGGTTGGAAAAATAGGTTGAAGACGGAAAGAAGGACTTGATGTATAAGGCGTGGAGAGATTTGCCCATTAAAAACTCTCTCTCGACTATGCATCTCTTCAAAAGGTTGCGAAAGCTTTGGAGAGTCCATGTTTGTGAGATTTGGTTCATCTAGTAATGGAAACAACAAAACAGAACTAGCAAGATAGAAACAAAAACAAACACAGCAAAACAAACTAGCACACAAACATATGATGCTTTACCCTGTGGGTTTGCATGGTACTCTTATATATATATATATATAATATTGCATGCACATATATAGTTTTAATAATAAATGAGAAGAGACATACAAATAGTAGGAAGGGTTCAGAATTTGCAGAAAGGTAGGGTCCTCCCAAATACAAAAAGTGATATAAATTAAATCACTTTCTATTTATAAATCAACATGTTGACAAAAATGGTTATAAGCCTAATTAGTTATAAATAATTCAAGTTTAGTCTAATTTTAAAATTTGAGACACATGACTTAAAGACCCTTAAATTTACCAACAAAGTGTAAAACTACTGAAGCCCACCACTAATTCCCTTCCCAATCCATACTATATGTTTTTCATAACCAATGTTAGTTACAACTTCTGATTCTTTTTCTAATTCTCAAACTACATAGCACCGATTACGATGACTTTTTTACATAAACAAACAAATTTTAACTTTTGATGTGATTTGTATCATTATTCAATTTCTATATTTTTGAACTAGATCTAGATGGCCACAGCCAGTGCAAATTTTATTAATTTAGATGATCACGATGCAATCAGCCTGTTTGACACGATCCCACCAACGCCAACCCATATATGTCATAAGTCATGAGTCCTGACATCCACCTAACACTACTCATCTACCCATTAGTCACTACCAATACCATCAATATATATAATCGAACCTACAACTTGGTGGCATGCCTTCCAAATTCAACTTCTTCAAATCACTTTTCGTCAACAAAAAAATGATAATATTAAATGGTAGAGGGTAACATATATAAAAGGGAAAGATCAAATTACATAAAGATTGATCAAATTACACAAATCTCTTCCTTCATTTATTCAGCATAACATCAGATTCATTTCAAAGAATCTTACCGCTACTAATTGTGCCTCATCATTTACATAGCTTCAATCCAAAGTGCTCTTCACTGTAAGAATGGGTCAAAAACATACCCTAAAGGTAATAAAAAAAAACAAGTATTAAAACAGAATTTTAACATTTAATAATATCAAGAGAAAGTGCGATGAAGAATGAGTAGTCAATTAGTGTGAGTGGGCTTGGGATTTTAATTTGTACTTTTGCGAAGAAAGAACCATTTTTCTATTCTTAATCGAATTTTAATATGCCTCATCAAAAAGTAATAAAGGGACGAATGGGTTTGGTAACTAGAATAAAGCTCCATCTTTGGAATTTTAGTTAGTTGCCAGTGCTATACCTATATCCACGAAAATGAAATTGTCCCCTTGTTTGCTTTCTCTGATTCCATGAATCGCCATTTATTTATTTACTGATAATCTAAAACAAGATAAAGGGAAATCTAATATCAATGAAAATATACACCACAGATAATTCTAATTTAAGTATTTCAATGCACAAAGGCTCAGGAGTCATCACACTATACACTAGAGATAGAGTGAGAGGAAGTATAGTATATTTGATATGCCTTTCATGTATCCAGGTGTGCTTCTATTAATTTTGGTCTCAAACTTGGACCACCAACATTTAGTTAAACTAATCTTATCCTATGGTACTAATTAACCTTTCTTACTTATGACATTACATTACTTATCTTGAGGACAATGGGGCTCACCACTTGATATATTAGTAAAATGGGATATATATATATATATATGTTAATAGTATATATTTTTTATATACTAATCAAGTGCATGTATGATGCGTATATGAATCATGAGCCTCTAAATAAGTGGTCCTACCTTGGCAATTGGTTCCATGCAACAGACCTACTAGGCATCAATTAAGCACATCAGAAGCATTACTAATTTCTTAGAGATCTTGAAATTCTTCTTAACTATTTCACATAGGTGAAGTTATCCACCACAAGAGACTAAAAACTACGAAGGGCAAAAATCGATAATATATCAGAATAGACAAACAATCTACTCACTTGAGGCCAATTCTAACAACACCAATCAGCTTGATTCAGAATCCCAGCTTGGTTTCACTGTGTGTCTTCTGAATCGTTGTGAACTCACTCAAATTACATGGAAGCTGACTCCTAAAAAGAAAAACAGATATTCCAATTGAGCAAATCAAGTCAAAATTTGGGACCAAGACAAACACTTTTTATTTCCAAGGACTGAGGGATGACCCAACATTATAAAAGAAAGCCATATATTTCAACTCATTTTGCAAAAAAATTTTGTTAAAGTGCAGTGGCTGACTATGGAAATTCAGCTCTGCATAATGAATGAGGCATTATCAGAAAAAAAAAAAAAGTTAGAAACTACTTTTCACACAGAACCAGTCAGGAATCAGGATGCATCACTAAGTCCTACTTTAAGTTTTTTAACACAAAACCAGTATCCAAAAGCATAAACAGAAAACAGTATGACTACCGCATCAGAGTTATCACCCACTAACAAAACTAAAAGAACACTTCTGAATAAAAATAACAGAATCAAAGATGAAGAAACACCCAATGAACTCGAAACTAGAACAAAATCCGAATTAAATGAGAAGCAATCGGAACTGAAAACTGGATAGGGTAAAAAAAAAAATCATCAATATATCATAATATACAACCAATCTACTCACTTGAGGCCGATTCAAAACTCTGTGTGTCCTCTCACTCTGTTTTTCGTCGAAATGTCACCGTGAAGCTGTCACTGTCAAACGCTCTCTGTATTGATTGAACGGCCAGAATCTCACGGCGGGGCGGCAGTCGGCATGAGTGTTGATGCTGAAGAAGAAGACGAACGGTACTGCTGGTTTTAATATTTTGCAAAAGCACTTTTTTGGTTCTTAAAGTTTACACAAAATATCAATTCGGTCCCTAATTTTTTTTTATCAACTTTATCTCAAATGTTTCACATTTTCGTCAATTTTATCTTTTAACTAATTTTTTTCAATCAATTAAAAACAGATTTCATTTTCTTTTTCAATCTGAATTAGGAATTGAGTTTATTTTTTTTGGCAGAAGTATTGTTGGTACCCCTAACGTATGGAGTCATTTTCAGTTATACCCCCAACATTTCACATTTTTTTTAAACATCAACGTTTCACATTTGAGTCAATTATACCCCCAACCACTAAATAATTATAGAATAGTCCAAAATGTTTGTCATCTTTAACAAACAGGTCCTTAAAAGCCATTAATAACCCACATTATTTTACCCTAAAACATCACCACCACACTTAATTGTTGTCGTCCATTATGTCCTCGTTTTCGTCGACAAGGTCTTTCTTGTCGTCGTCCTCAGCTTCCTAATCTCGCCTAAATTACGTCTTTCTTATCCCTTTTCCTTCCCGTACAATCGCATCTCTCATCCATCTTCTCTATTTTGTCTCTCTCTCCAACGGGGTTTTGAAGTTACTTTACTTCTCAATTTCGACGATCACGATGGCACCGTCACCAGAGATTGTGTTTTAACACTAGGAGGTAGAGCTATTGGTATTTTTGCTCGACTTCTCTGTATTAGAGGCTCGCCAGTGAGTTTGTGTGTGGTTGTCGCTTATCAGAACTGTGAAAACAGAGGGAAGAGATTTTTCGGGTTTCTTAATTGCATGGACCATTTCGTCAAAGACGACAAACATTCTGGATTGTTTTCTAATTAGTTAGGGATTCGTGTGAAAAAAAAAGTTAAGGGAATGAAGGATTTCTGAATAATGGAAACTTAAGGGCCTTAAAACAAAAAAAATGCCGGGTTGGGTTGGGTTGGTTTGGGCTGAAATTTTCTAAAGGCGGGTTGGTTTGGGTTGAGTTTTGGGGAAAAAGATATTTCAGCCCAAACCAAACAGCAACGGGTTGGGTTGGGCAAACTGGCTCGTTCTAATTTGCAAACAATTTTTTTCTTCAAAAACATACTTGACTTTACAATTTTTTTATCTTTCAATTTTTCCATATTGAATTTTGATGAAAAAAAATGTCTTATTATCATGATTCATGAATTAATAATATGATTGAAAGTCATATATACTCATCTAAAGAAGTTGAAGTTGGCGTATACAAGTTAAACTTGATTAATTGAAAATGAAGTCACTAATGCGAACATTAAGGGCTTAAGGCTAAGGAGGAAAAGTACTTCAAGAGTCATATATATTATATAATTATATTAACTATAATATATATATATATATATTAAAATAAAAAATAAATAATAAATGGCGGGCTTGCGGGTTGGGTTAGGTTGAGCGGGTTCAGAATTCTGAAATCCGCAGCCCAACCCAAACCACTGCGAGTTGAGAATTTTCAAACCAAACCAATCCAAACCTGCGGGTTGGGTTGGTTTTGGCAGGTTGGCTTGAATCGCTGAAACCCCTAAATATGGGAGTAAACATTGTCCGACAAAAAATAATAAAAATAAATAAAGCTTTAATTCTACATGGAATTTTAAGAATATACTAATTCGTAAAAATAACAAGGAAAATTCTATAAAAAGCTCCGTAACTTTAGCTAATGAGTTTTTAGTCATTGGATCTACCTTTTTATCTTGAGATTTGTGCAATGATTTACAAATCTGAAGATGAAATAGGCAGATCCAATAACTATAAATTTATGGATTTATCTAATATGTACCCTTAGGGCACATTTTAAGATTTATTCTGATTGGTTAGTAGAGCATTTCATATCTTGAAATCTATGAAAATTCATTTAAAAGATAATTTTTAATGTTTGAAAATTCACTTAATCAATCAAAAGAAACCTTAACATGTTAGAAGGACCCTAAACTTATTAGCTAAAAGTATCCTACTTTTTATAGTATAACCCTAATAACACTAAAAAGTCGCACAAAAATAGAAAATCTCTCTTTAATCATATATCCTATCTTATCTTATGTTTAAACTTTAAAAAGGAAAAGAAAATTAAGCCCAATACCCACTTTGAAATTAGCCAAAAATCTCATTGGGCCCAAATTTTAATTTCTCAAGACCATTTCGGGCCAACTAAACCCAAATCAAAAAGAAAAAAAATTGAAATAAGAAAGGCCGAAACGCATAACAATTATGCGTTTTCTCTCATTCATCCGTTGCCCTAAACCTCTTCTGAGAGAGGGGTTTTTGGAGAAGAGAAAGGAAGCATTAACTGATATTGTGAGTTCTCTTCCTTCATCCTTTTCACTTGTGTAATTCTCAGATCATAATTTTATGAATGGAATTTTGAGACTTGTTCGAAATAGTAATATCTTTGCTCTGGAACCTTGATTAATGTGGGTTTATATCATTCCTCTCATATTTGATGCTTTTAAAGTGGCATGAGAGCTGGTTTTGTTTTTCTTTTCTTTCTCTTCGGTTCGTGATAGGTTTTAGGCTATTTGATTTGCTATAAAGTACTGTTTTGTTCGTCTAGCGTTTAAAATATGTTGTTCGAAACTGTGCCCACAAGGTGTTTGCTAGAATGTCCCAATGAAAGCGAGCTTGGTTTTTAAATTTGTTTGGGTTATCTTCTTCCACTTGCTCTCGTGTTGGGTGGCTTAATGGCATATTTGTGGTCTTCTTTAAGAAAACCAGAAAAATCAATTCAAAGGAAAAGTTGGTTGTGAAGATTGAAGTTTGATTGCCATATTCATTTTGTGTTTTGTGTTGGTGATGGGTGAAGGAAGTTTTATTACTTTGTTGTCATATTGTTGTTATCTTGTTTTATAAATCAGAAAAATGCATAGAAGAGAAGGAAGATTTTTGGTCATNTTTTTTTTTCCAAAAACATACTTGACTTTACAATTTTTTTATCTTCCAATTTTTCCATATTGAATTTTGATGAAAAAAAATGTCTTATTATCATGATTCATGAATTAATAATATGATTGAAAGTCATATATACTCATCTAAAGAAGTTGAAGTTGGCATATACAAGTTAAACTTGATTAATTGAAAGTGAAGTCACTAATGCGAACATTAAGGGCTTAAGGCTAAGGAGGAAAAATAGTTCAAGAGTCATATATATATATATATATATATTATATAATTATATTAATTATATTAACTATAATTTATATATTTATATATATATATTAAAATAAAAAAATAATAAATGGCGGGCTTGCGGGTTGGGTTAGGTTGAGTGGGTTCAGAATTCTGAAATCCTCAGGCCAACCCAAACCATTGGGAGTTGAGAATTTTCAAACCAAACCAATCCGCTAGCCCAAACCAAACCAATCCAAACCTGCGGGTTGGCTTGAATCGCTGAAACCCCTAAATATGGGAGTAAACATTGTCCGACAAAAAATAATAAAAATAAATAAAGATTTAATTCTACATGGAATTTTAAGAATATACTAATTCATAATAACAAGGAAAATTTTATAAAAAGCTCCGTAGCTTTAACTAATGAGTTTTTAGTTATTGGATCTACCTTTTTTATCTTGAGATTTGTGCAATGATTTACAAATCTCAAGATGAAATAGGCAGATCCAATAACTATAAATTTATGGATTTATTTAACATGTGCCCTTAGAGCACATTTTAAGATTTATTCTAATTAGTTAGTAGAGCATCTCATATCTTGAAATCTACGAAAATTCATTTAAAAGATAATTTTTAATGTTTGAAAATTCACTTGACCAATCAAAAGAAACCTTAACATGTTAGAAGGACCCTAAACTTATTAGCTAAAAGTATCCTGCTTTTTATACCATAACCCTTAAGAAAACCAGAAAAATCAATTGAAAGGAAAAGTTGGTTGTGAAGATTGAAGTTTGATTGCCATATTCATTTTGTGTTTTGTGTTGGTGATGGGTGAAGTTTTATTACTTTGTTGTCATATTGTTGTTATCTTGTTTTATATAAATCAGAAAAATGCATAGAAGAGAAGGAAGATTTTTGGTCATTTGGGCTAGAGTTAACTCCCTCTTTGTCTCTACTGGATCTTCATCACAGCATATTAGGATAAAATTTTGTGAATAAAACTATTGTGATTTGAGGTTAAAAGGATTATATGTCATTTTGTGCAGTTGCTTTGAGTGAATGCCAAATCTAAAGAAGGCCCAAAGACTTTGTTTAATTTCACCTTAATCTTGTATTCTTTTTTAAAAAAACGTTTTGGTCCCTGTTTCATTTTTAGTCCCTGCTGTAAGTTTCTGTTTTAGTCCCTGTTGTAAATTCTGTTTCAGTCCCTGTTAAAATTGTTTCAGTCCTTGATAAAATTCTATTTTAATCCCTGTTAAAGTTCTGTTTTGGCCCACGCTTCAAGCAATCTTAGTCCTTTAAGCATGCTTTAAAGTCATTCTTTTATGCATAGCACTAATGCGTAGCTGTTGGGTTCATGGTGTCCCATAACTTTTTTTGTTGCACTTTTGGTCCTATATCTTTTGCTCAAGTTGCAGATTTAGTCTCATATCTTTGGGTTATGTGTAGAATTGGTCATATATCTTTGAGTCAGGTAGGACTGACGGGGAAACATTTTGCAAAGATATGAAACAAATTTTGCAATCTTACCAAAAGTGATACAGAACCAAATCTGTAATCTTTTGCAAAGATATAAGACCAAAAGTGCAACAAAAAAATTATGCGAATTAGACAGCTTGGATTGGATGCTCGTCTAATTCGCGCCCTACTCAAAATGGGAATTGAGAAACCCACTCCAATTCAGCGGGTTGCCATTCCGCTAATATTGGTCAGTCACTCTACTTTAATTTTGTTAACTGATTCTAAATGCATACACATTACTATTTTATCCAGCTTTTGGGTTTTGCTGATAATCAGAATGGTAAGTTAATATGTATATATATATAATTATCTCCAGGAAGGTAAGGATGTGGTAGCTCGAGCAAAGACAGGTTCTGGCAAGACATTTGCATACCTTCTTCCGTTGCTTCAAAAGCTGTTTACTAACAATCTTCAAAGAAAGAAGCTAGCACCCAATGCATTCATTCTTTTACTCACATATTAGTCTTCTCTCCCTCTCCACTGTGGTGTGAATTGTCCATCAGTTTCATCAATAATGTCAGGTATATTCAGAGGTCTCTACTCTGATAGAACTATGCAGAGTTCAATTGAAAGCTGTGCAATTAACTAGCAATATGCGAGCTTCTGATCTGGTTAGTTTGTTTTCTTTTCCTTTTTCATTTTTGTATTGCTATCTTACGAAAGCAAGTTACCATGGTGATGCGGAACCCCAAGGTTATAAAGAACCCGAAACCCCAACACACAAGATGGATAGAACAATTAGATGGAATGAAACCCCCAACATATTGAACCCCCAAATGACAAGTGCAAATGGAAACGCAAATAATTGGTTGATTTGAAAATCAAGAATGAATTTGCCACAAGTGATTACCTTGATAAGAAATACCTCTCCTATGGATTCTTCTTTCAGCCAAGAAGAAAAGAAAAGCACTATACTCTCATATAATTATCAAAAACTTCTCTCTTACAAATGAGTTAATGGAGTATTTATACTTCATTGAATAGAGAAACCCTAAAACCTAATGGGCTCTACTAACATTTCATCAACTAAAGCCCAATTAAAAGACAATGTTTAAAATAAACTAATACGAAGGTTTTAAAACACTAATGGACTTTAAATAAAAAACACAAAACATAAAAACTAGTTTAATAACTAATGGACGTCAAATATAAAACTCCAAATATAATGATTTTCGTCCATAATAGAAGCCCCAATTTTAATCAGCTTTGTATGTCCAAAATAAGATGATTTAGGCCCAAATAAGTCTCCACTTGTGTAGTACATGGGTCCAACTCTTGAACTTGATATATTCAAGCCTATAATATGTTGAAAAACTCCTCTTTCAGCCCCCACAAATAAAGTGACGTTTTCAACATTGTTTGAAGGTCCATTTGTCATTTGAATTGTCCAAGTTTCTTCCACAAGCTCGCTCATTGAGTCCTTGATATTGCTTGATATGGAATTGCCCCCCATGCTTGCATCACATGGTATTTCTGGCACAAAATTATGATAATATGAATTTCTGTAAATTGGGTTGCAGAGGACGGCACTGGCTGGCCCCCCTGATGTTTTGATTTCCACACCCGCTTGCTTAGCAAAGTGCTTGTCCACTGGGATACTTCAAGCGACATCCATCAATGGTTCACTTGAAACTCTAGTTCTTGATGAGGTAAGATATAGATTATTGTTACTTTAGATTATAAATACATATTGTTTTTTTCTTTTTATTTTTTGTGTTGAATTGTTTGTTCACTGTAATTGATTCCTCTAAGTGTGGTATTTGCCACAATAGGATGTATCTTGTTACCAACTTTATTTTTTGTTTAAAAGGTTTTCTTCAATTTGAATTATTCAGTTATTTTATTGATGATTATTTAAGAAGCCAGTGAACAAAGTCCACAACTATTTCTGTTAGATTGATAGAATATCTGATTAATATCTGTAATTATCTGTAATTATTCTAGGATTAATATTAGGGATTGTGATTAGTAATTAGCTGTAATTTCTCCTGTAATTACTCTTTTTTGTTTTCTTTCCTAGAATAGATTCAGTACTCACTTGTATAAATACCTTCACATACATGAGATCAATAACACATTATTTCCAGACAATATTTGTCATGTCATAGTATCAGAGCTATAACGCTCCTTTGTTTTTCCGCTGCTGTGTTCACTTAGTTCTAGGTCACCTTTTTTTTTTTCATTTACAGTGGCAGTGACTTAAACCCTAGTCACTAAGCCCGCCTCGTTTCTGACCTAGTTTTGCCCAAAACACCATTGGGCCTTGCTCGGCGTTGTCTGGTCGGCCTAACCCCGTCACCGGCAACCCAGAATCGCCGCCACGCGCTGCCTCAGCAGACACGCTCGTCGTCCACGCGCCGGCGCGTGAGAGCGCGTGAGAAGCCGTCTTCCGTTCACCTTCTCGGTGTATTTCCGGCCATCCCCTACCATGTCGTCTACATCTTCCACCG
>QANZ01028750.1:23434-109883 GCA_003254925.1 Chamaecrista fasciculata | reverse complement strand
CTGAGGTTGTTATTTATATGTAAGACAACTAACATGTAATTTGTCATTAATATTATAATAAATTATGAAGCAATTACATTCCCGCGCGTTGCGCGGGTTAGCACACTAGTATATATATATATGTGAGAGAGAGGGGGTATGAGTAAGAAAAAGAAAAAAAAATAGTAAGAAATGATGAATGGAGAGAGAAAGTTATAAGTGTAATAAATAAGTGTATTGAAATTTACCATTTTGCCAAATAACTTTTTTATATTTGTATTAAAGTATAGGTAATTATAGGTATTTGAGTAGGGGTATGTTAGTAATTGAGTATGAAAAATGTAATGAAATGATGTTGTGATGAAATAATATTTTTGTAATGAGTTTTGTAATTGAAAAACAAACAGCCGTGTTGCACTGTAGACCAAGTTATGTATTGAAAATAGAGATAATGAGTTTGTATTGGGTTTATAACCCATTCCCAAACACACCCTAAGTAATTAACTATCCAACTCTGCTTAATTAATATTTGAACAGTATGGCAGGCACAAGAAACTTGTTTCTTCTTCTCTTTCTTATCCGTTGATTTACAAGTGTGGCTTACCTTACTCTTGAGTAATATATGTTAGGTTAAGATTAGTATGCAGAAAAACCTAGTGCAATCATCAAAGCTGCAAAGCTATAAACTCCAAATGGAACAATCACGTTGGATGAACTCTTTGATTTTGATTCCTTTTCTGCAATTGATGTGTAACCACCTGATTCACAAGCATATAAAAACTTGTTAGTCACAAGTTTTTTCATCTTATTCTAATGTTAGATAAAGGGTTGAGTTACCCTAGCAGAAAAATGATTTGGTGGTTAAAACTATAAAATAATTTTATTAAAATATGTAAGATTAATTTTGTAACAGAAAAAGATAAAGGATTATATTGAAACTCACTCTGATCATAGGACTAAAAATATAATAATTTGACCAAGTTAGAATGTTTGATGAAAATATTGGGAGAGGGTGGGATATTATGTTGTGAAGTATTGGTTTTTTGGTTTCAAATCCTGCAGTTTGTACAAAGTAGCGTTTTGTATAATTGCAAAAGTTTTTAAAAAGGAACTACTTTAACATAATTTACAAACTCTATAATTTAGCCGATCCACTCTCAGATGTGTTATGAGATTCACTTTTCTGAAATTTGATAGAATAATTCAAATTTCAAATGAGATCCCTAGTCAATCATATCTTATTCCTAAACTTCTTAGTTTAGTATAGATTTTGTTTGAACTTAACTGAGTAAATTAAAGCATGCTAGCCTTAAAAGTTAAGTGAAAACTTACTTGGGATAGTACTTGCGCTTGAGATAGGTTTTGAACCTGCAGCTGCAACGGAAAATAACAATACCAGTGCAAGATTTTATTAGCAAATGGGATTTTTTAATGTGATGTCATATGCTCATTTTGGTCCTCAATGTATGTCTTTGTATTTAATTTGATCTTTTATATTTCAAAAGATTCATATTGGTCCTTGAATAAAAAAAAAATATTGGTCTTAAATGTTGGCAAATTGTTTTATTTTAATCTTAAACTATTGAATATGATTATGTTTCTCTAATTTCAAGTTCGAATATAATGATTCTAAAGCTATGTGTTGCTTTCGAATAATATTTTCTCTATCTAGTTGTGGTCGTCAGCAAAGGAGATCAAATTAAGCCCCGAAAGTAAGTCACTCCTTTATGATCGAACAAACAAAATTGGTCATATTTTTCTCGTTTCAAGTATAAATACGACGAGTTCAAAATTGCGAGTTACTCTTAATGAATCTTTTTTTAAACCTAGGTGAGACCATCAGCAAATGAGATCAAATTGGGCTTGAAAGTAGATTTGGAACTTTTTCATAATATTTTACTTTTGGTCTCAATTGCATTTTCGAGCTCGATTTGATCTCTTTTGCTAAGATCGCAATTGAGAAAAAAAAAAACTTATTAAGAGTAACTCGTATCTCTGAATTCATCGCATTCAGAATTGAAATGAAGGAGATATGACCAATTTTGCTTGTTTGATCATGAAATGAGCAACTCACTTTCGGGACCTAATTTGACCTCGTTTGTTGACGACTTTAACTAAATAGAGAAAATATTCTTCAAAAACAACACGTAGTTCTGAATTCTTCACATTCAAATTTGAAACGAGAGAAATATGACCATATTCAATAGTTTGAAACTAAAATGAAATATTTTCTCAACATTTAGGACTAATATATATCTTTTGAAACATAAAAAATTAAAATGAATATAAAAAATATATATATCTAGGACCAAAATAACCCTTCCACCTTATAAAAAATAACATTACACTTTGAAAGGGTCAAGGAATAAAAACTAATTATTGATGATGTCCTACTATGAAGAATTTATTGTGGAAACTATTCCATCAAGTGTCATTTACTAAAATATTGCACTAAATAACATTTTGTTATAGATAATACTTTTTTAAAACTCAACGAATCTGTGTTTGAAGAACTAGACTCGACTTGATCGGCCAGTAGTCCAGTTCGATTTAAAATATTTTAAATTGTTATGTGACCCGATTTTAACCCAGTTAACGTATCGATTTTATGATGTGACTCACTAGACCCGATTTTGCCGGCGGACCGCCCGGAACCGCCGCCGCCCTTGAGAAGTCTGGGATGAATTTTTGCAAAAGTGGTCTTGGGAAGTCTTGAACCTGGGATGTGTAGAGAGGGTGTGTAGGCTGCTTAGTAATATATGGCGTTTTTCATTACTTATTGGTGATAAAGAGTGGAAAGTATGAAAGGGATTGAGATAGACTATCATTAGCTACAATTTGGTTTAAGAAAAAAAAAAACCTTTATGTATTAATTAACCTAATAAAGAATTTTTCAATTTTTATGTGTATTTGTACTATTTTTAATTTAACTAAACAAAATATGAAAACTTTATTTAAATAGATATATATTTATTTATTAATGTTATCAAATTCAAACCCATTTTTAACGGTTTGATCAATGATATGATGGTCCGAGATATTGTTTGGTTTTCATACTTAGAATCTATGAAATACTAAATTAAAAATAGACATTGAATAGAAACCAAATATAAAAAAGCTAAGGCAAAATTATTTGTTTGCCTCCAATTTCATCTTAATTTTTAATTTCATTTTCAAAATTTATTTATCGTTAATTTCATCTTTAAAGTTTCACACTTTAGGTTGATTCCATCTTATCCTTGAATTCTATCTAATGAAATAGGGGAGGGCAAAATCGATTCTATCCAATTTCAACCAATCTAAATTAGTTCAAACTGAAGAAAATCGATTAAAATCGACTAAAAACTCGGTTTGTTTGGATGTGAAAATAGAGAATCAATTTGATCTGGTTCATTTTTTAAATTGATTCCCGACCAAATCAACCGATTATATTATAATATGAAAAAATATATTATATATGTGTTTGAGAATAGCTTTTAATCATATCATCTCCCCTTTGTGATATAATAATACTAAATAATATATGAATTATGAATGTTATATAATTATAAAAAATGAATGAGTTGTGATTATGTAGTATATTATTCAACTAATATATTATATACACGTTTAACAATAATTTTTGTTATAAAAGTTAAACAATATATTATTCAATGTAATTTTTTAATATTACATTCTTTGTGATGTAGTTATCAACGTATATATAATTAATATGATTATAATTTTTGACATATGAGATTTTCTTTAAAAAAACTTCTAATTAAAAATCGACCAACTGAACCAAACCAAACCGATTATAATCAGTTAAATTGGTTTGATTGTTCAAAATTTTCTGAATGAATTGGATGCTATTTTGGCGATCCAATTACATCGGTTCGGTTAAAAAAATTAGGAAAACTTAACTGAACCGAACCAATGCACGCCTCTAGAATAAATTAACAGTAAATTTTATTTGATTTTCAATTTAATCAAGATTTTCTATTTAAACAATTTTATATCATATAAGTTAGATCGACTTTGTCGTTCGTTAATTCATTTCATTAGTGCAGTTAGTGCAAAATATATGATCAACCAAAATATAAAACTTTAAAGATAAAATTAATAATAAGCAAATTTTGAAAACAAAATTAAAAACTGATGTAAAATTTAGAAAAAAAAACTTGTCAAAAACTAAATTATAAAAGACTTATTACCTTGTTTGCATTTAGAAACATCTGCCTCAGTACCACATGCCTTAGGAACTCTCAAGGCATCTTCCTGGGTAACATTCATGGACTGAAGCATCTGAGCATCATTAAACACATTGCAGAGACAATCAGAATCCCCACTCACCATCTTCATCAACGGTTCGCAACATTCCGGCGGTGGAATCCCGGTCACCGACGCCTTCAGGTACGGCCGGCAAGGTGACAACTTTTCCATGCATTGGATATTCCCTCCTTCTGCGCTTATTAGGTCATCTAGTGTTGTGGGATCAGAGAAACCCAAATGAAGAAATGAAGAGAAAATAAGTGGTAACAATAATGATGAAGATACAACACAATTCTTGGAAGCCATATATATTTATATATATGATGAAGATTGAATGAAAATGAATTTGATAGGGGAAGAAGAAGAAAAAGAACAAGATTTTACAAAGGGAATTGAAAAGCCTTGTTTTCTTTCTTCTGTTTCTTTCCCCAAAGCCAAATGTGATGGATTGGAGGGGTAACTGGTTTTTATTATCATCACTCATAGGGATTTTTTTTTTTCTTTTTTTCTATTCTTGGCTAGAACAAGTTGAACCAGCCAGCTGGGCAGGTAAAGTTCAATTTTGCTTGTTTTAATCACTAATTTTTTTGTCAAAATTTAAATTTAGTGCAACAATATAAAAGTAATCAATGGTTATGTGTTTTTCTGTTTTTGGAATGAGAAAGGCATGAAAAAGTTCCCAACATTAGTATATATATAAACTAATAATACTGATTGAATGGATGTAAATAAATGTGCAGTTTCAATTTTTTAAAAATAAAAGACAATAGGAGAGTTTGATTTGAAAGTTATAATATGTTAAATGTAGTATTAGTTTTAAAGGTAAATTACACAAAAGGTCCATGTGGTTTAGGGTATTTTGAGATCGGGTCTATGTGGTTTGAAAAGTGACAATTTGGGGGACTGAGGCTTGCTCTGTTAGCAGAAAAGAGTCCTCCATCCAAAATTTAACGGAAATTTGGGCTAAAATTCCATTTTAAGACTCTAACTATTAATTTTCTATGCATTTGACTCCTTGCTTTTATGAGGGAGGGATTTTGATGCAAAAATTGAAAATTTTCGGGGACTTTCGCTCTGGCTATTGAATATAATTGCAAAAGGATCCTTCGAATTCGGTAAAATCAGAAAATTTTTCAATAGCTAGAATGAAAGTTCCCGAAAATTTTCTGATTTTGCATCAAAGTCTCTCCCTCATTAAAACAAGGAGTCAAATGCATACAAAATTAATAGCTAGGTCTTAAAAATGTTATTTTAGCCTAAATTTTTGTTAATTTTTAGACGGAGGGCTCTTTTCTACTAACAGAGCAAACCTCAGCCCTCCAAATTGTCACTTTTCAAACTACAGGGAGTCGGTATCAAAATACCCCTACAGGAACCTTCTCTATAATTTACCTTAGTTTTAAAACTGTGAAAGGAAAATTTAGTTTTAGACAAAGCTAGACTTATATATCTAGGAGAATGGATTTAGATTTTTTATGTACACTAGGTTTCCTTTCATTATTTGATTGTACATGTTTGGTCAAAATCTCATTTTGGTCCCTAATATTTATCTAAAATTTTGCTTTGGTCCATAATAGTTTCATTGTTCTGTTTTGGTCTTTAATATTTCCTAACAGTTTCACTTTGGTCCTTAATTACTGAATATGGTCATATCTCGTTTCAAGTTTGTACCCAAAAAATAATATATCTCGTTTCAAATATGAATGTGATAAAATATAAGCTATATATTACTTTTGCGAGTTATTTTTTCTATCCAATAAGGGTTATTGGCAAACATAGTCAAATCAGGCCTAAAATTGAGCTCGAAAGCGTGTCGCTTGTTTCATTAAGTTGGTCATATCTCTCTCATTTTAGTTCTGAATATAATGCGATGAAATAAGAGCTACCAGTTATTCTTGATGAGTTCTTTTTCTATCCAATGGGATCGTCGACAAACAAAGTCAAATAGTACTCCAAAAATTTGTATTGATATTTTGAACAAACCCACTTTTGGAGTACTATTTGATCTCGTTTGTCGTCAGCCGCAACTAGACAAAGAAAGAACTTGCCAAGAGTAACTTATAACTCCAATTTCATTACATTCGGACCTAAAATGATAGGGATGTGGCCAATTTCATGAAACTAGGGAGTTCAAGCGTGATTTCAGGTCTGATTTGACTTTGTTTATTGACAACCCCAATCGCATAGAAAAAAAACTCATCAAGAATAACTCGTAGCTCCAATTTCATCACATTCGGGTATAAAACAAGAGATATGACCATATTCAATAGATACAGACTAATTATGAAAGATTAGGAACCAAAATATCACTGTTAAAAAACATTAACGACCAAGGTGTGGAACAAAAAATATTAGGGACCAAAACAGAATTTGGAGCAAACATTAAGGACCAAACTGTTTTCATCTTCACTTTATTCAGGAACAAATCAGAGTGTATAATTTGATAAATAACTTGAATACATAAACATGTATATTCTGGCCAAAAAAAAAACATAAACATGTATATGTATATATATAGAGAGACAGAGAGAGACCGAGAGGGAGCTTGAATCTTACAAGGCATGCAATTAATAAAGTTTTCATTGACAATGCACTTGAATGCTTGATCATGTATTCAATATTCACATATAACAAATGCATTGATAGTTCATTAAATATTATTTCTTTGATTGCACTAACCTTCACCCATATATTAGACTTTCAGATTGAATTGTATATATCAGAGCTGAGTACTAATTAAAGACCAGACAGAAACAGAGAAAGAAAAAGAAGAAGAAGAAGGAGAAGCAAATCCATTGAAATCTAGCTAACAAAAATATAAATAATAATTAAGGAACTAATTAAGACGGAAAATTAAAAATTAATTAGAAGACAAATTAAAGGCACGCGATATTGGCGCGGCTCAATCAAACCACAGAATCAAAGTAATTTCGATTGATGCTATGATTAGTTTGAACCGTTCCAATACCTCGAGCATATAGATTGTTCATTATAATTAATGAAGAACACACACACTCCCATATTCATATATATATATATAGATCAGTAACATTGTATATGATGCTTGAATATGCATGTATATATATGTTTCTCATGAAGAGTATATATATAATCATACATATTTAAACCATGTTCTTCGTTTTGAGGATGAGTTTTGATTTTTTAAATAAAGGGTGAAACTTTAGCAAATTTAATTGGCAGGTGGAAAAAAGACAATGAGAATGATCCAAGAAATTGTAATTAAGTGGTTAATTATGACTTTATATATATATATATATATATGAACTGATCTCTCTATGAACTATGAAGAATATGATCCATGAATTAATATGCAGCCGGCCAGCTTTTTCCATGATTCAAATATATATAGCCGGCCTTCACTATTCTCAATCACCTGCTGAATTTTCTCTTAAATAATCCTTATGAAACTAGAGTTTAATAAACTACATATAATAAATACATTAGTATAGTAGACAGTTGAGGTTAAAAGGGGATTGATTCATTCATTCATTATAAATCTTGATTCAATAATATAGTAAAGATTTTCTATTTCTTTGGCTAAATGTAGTTTATACTGAATGTAAATGTTTGTGTCCATAATTTAATTTTCTCTCTTTTTCACATTTCCATTATTTGGTTTGATCTATGAATAATTGTTGAAAGACACTCTAAATTTATTATATATATATATATAATCAATCATCATTAATTCCCTGATACTATACTCTCGTAAATTTTCCTTAATCAATCAAAGAATTTCAGACTAAATAATCATTTAATTTATTCTCAAGTGAAGACTCGCCTAGGTGAAATAATTTTCTCAAATAAAATCATAAAAATGAGTCCTTTATATACCTTCATTTAAATTTCTTCTAACTATTCTAATTTCTTATGAGTTAATTGCTTTTTGTTTGGTATTGTTTAATAAATTAGTATTTCGTTTTGTAAAACATCATTACAAATAATTCATATATTGTGAAACACTTTCACACTTGCTTGTAAATTTTAGTTTTGAACTTGAACGTGAATGACAATATGTGAGGGATTATACAAGAGAATCATCCATGGAATTTGGAGTTATTAGCTCTCTGATAAGACAATTCTGAAAGAACTCATTCTTGTCTTCGTTTTCATATCAGGCCAATGGTAAATTATACTTTTGGCCTTTAACTTCAATGCAAATTTGTTTTTTTCCTTTCTATATCTTAATAAATTGCACTTTAATCAATAAAAGATTGATCCAAATAGTAAGTGACTTAGTATCGTTTAAACAAAGTCTCATGTTCAAGACCTTGTAAATAAAGTTATTTCTGTTAGGAAACTTTCTATCACAATTAAATGGGTTCAGGTCGAGTCTAAATTAGTCAGGACGAAACCTCAAATATCGGGCGAGCAACCAAAAAAAATTGCACTTTAAAGCATGAGCTTCCCTTCCTTCTTAAGCTATGACAAACTATACAGGCCATGCTAAATTACACTTTATCATACAACCAGCTGGTGTGTGAGTGTTTGTATTATGAATATATGAAGATAACATATATATATATATATATACATATGCGTGCGTGTTTAGTACCCTTATTTTAACTTGTATATTCTTCACACAGCAATATCTAAGATATTTGTAAGATATATATATTTGTCCTATATATGTTATTAAAAAAATATCATAAAATGGAAGACCTTTATAATATATATGCCTCTTATTTTTGCCGAATTTCAGAAGTATGAATTCCAAAATATAATATGCATATTCTTGTTTGAAACAAAGTCCAAAATTATGGGAGATCTAAAAAAATATATGGTAGCTAGGATCAACAAATCAAGCCTTATTGTTGTGCATGATAATTAAACTAAGCATTGAACATACATAAGTGGTGTAACAGACGAAGAGTGTTTTTTTAGAAGCCTGCAAGAATATACTTCAATTCGAAAAGAGATTTTAAAATACACCTCTAATATTTAAATCAGTCCAAGAAGGAGATGAATCAATACTGTTTGAGAAGTGTAATTTAATTACATACCTATTGGGTCATGACTCATGAGAGTTAGAATATAACATTTATGCTATATTTCTGTACGGTGTGTTTTACTTATAGAAAAAAATCAAAGTGTAAATTTGGTCCTATATTTTTTTAGTCACACTTTTGGTATCATATCTTTCTAAAAGGTCCTAATTTAGTCCCATATCACTTTTCGTCTCATATCTTTGTAAAATGTTTCATCATTGGTCCTATAATGTAGAACCTTAGTAAAAATATAGGACCAATTCAACCAAGCTTGGTTGGCCTAGTGGTCGAGCTCATTAGGTTGCTTAAGCAAGGTCGGGGGTTCGAATCCCGCCTTGTGCATGCAGCAACCAATTGGCCAGCGACAGACCTTTAAATGGAGCACAAATCCGGCAGAGGATTAGTCCTTGGTCTATCGGGCTGGGGATACCTTAGGAAACCAAAAAAAATAAGACCAATATTGCAACATGACAAAAAGATATAAAATCAATTATGCAACCCAACCAAACGAGAAAAACATGAGTATATGACCATGCAAATATTTTGCCAACATTTAGGACCAATATAAATATATTGAAACATAAAATACCAAAATGAACATGTACATGAAGATATATTTAGGATCAAAATGACCCTTTAATCTGTATCAAATCTAACGAAAATGAATCATATAAATTATAGAGTGACAAAAGTAGGTTAAGTATGAATAGCAAAAAGAGAGAAGGAAAGGGAGAAAATGATGAATGAAAGCATTCATTAAAGAGAAGAAATTAAAATCTGGCAATTAGTCAATAATACTTTACGTATAGCAGATCTACTCTTAAATCTGGTAGCTAGAAAGTAGAAACACATGTGCTAGGATATTCGAATTTCCTATAATCATACCCCTTTACTTAAATTAATAAAGGTATATTTATCAATATATAATATACTTATGAGTTATGAAAGATTCACAACTAACAAATTAATTACATTACTGAAGTTAAACATAAATTCAAATTCATGTGAGCCGTTAAATGGAATCTTGTTACCAAGTGAAGCTGCTCAAGCAAACAAAATCTCTCAATAATTAATATTGAAAGGTCAAACATTAGCATTAATTAGGACTTATCACAAAGCTGTATATGAAACAAAAAACTGTACCATTCCTTCGGAACTACCAAGGTAAATCCAACGACAACCCCAAAGGAAAACAAAAATAGCATTCTCTATAATTGCCGTCTGAAATTATATCCTCTGTTCTCATACCGTTGTCTTCCTCAATCTCAACAACCCCATCAATTCTCATTCATATCTTCTTCCCACTTTTAGCCTTCACTTTTATGTCCTCACTCTTCTCTTTTTTCACACACCAAAATCATGTTCTTATATTAATTTACATATATACATCATCCCCACCCCACCAATTAGCCCTTCATAAAAGAAATTAAAGAGAAGTACTACTTTCTACTAGTACTGCATGATCATCATCACCATCATCACATCACTAGTGTGCAAGAAAAATAATGGTGAGGGTGGAGAGGAATACTAAGAACTTAGAGATTTTATTGGACTTGGACAAGCCTGCAGGGAATAGAAAGATTAGTAATAATAATAAAAATAATAATAATGATGGTGATGGTGATCAGTATTTGAGAGCCTTGAAATGTATTCCTGGGCATGGGCTTGAGTTCAAGAATCTGTCATACAGTGTAATAAAGAAGCAGAAGAAAGATGGGGTTTGGGTGAAGAAAGAGGCTTATCTTCTTCATGACATATCAGGGCAAGCCATGAGAGGTGAGGTTATGGCCATCATGGGGCCTAGTGGTGCTGGCAAATCCACCTTCCTTGATGCCTTGGCTGGACGAATTGCACAAGGAAGCTTGCAAGGATCTGTTAGAATCGATGGAAAGCCAGTAAGTAAATAGATCAGATAAATATGATCATTAATTATAGGGTAAATTACACTTTGGTACCCTGTGGTTTGACCCTATTTCACTTTGGTACCCTGTGGTTTGAAACTTGACACTTTGGTACCCTGTGGTATTCTCCATTAACACTTTGGTACCCTTTGGAGCTATTTTGTAATTTTAACCATAACAAATTTTGCAAAAATTACATATTGACCCCAAAAAATTTTCAAAAAATTATAAATAGGTCCTTGGATACATATTATATAGGGACTAAAATGAAAAATTTAAATTTTTTTTGGGGTCAATATGTAATTTTTGTAAAATTTATTATGGTTAAAATTATAAAATAGCTCCAAAGGGTACCAAAGTGTTAATGGAGAATACCACAGGGTACCAAAGTGTCAAGTTTCAAACCACAGGGTACCAAAGTGAAATAGGGTCAAACCACAGGGTACCAAAGTGTAATTTACCCTTAATTATATACGTGATTTTATGTTTATTAGATAGATTGATTTGTTGTTGTGTTTGTTGCAGGTGACTACAAGTTATATGAAGATGGTGTCATCTTATGTGATGCAGGATGATCAGCTATTTCCTATGTTGACTGTTTTTGAGACTTTCATGTTTGCAGCTGAGGTCAGACTTCCTCCTTCCATTTCCAGGGCTGATAAGAGGAAGAGGGTTTATGAGCTCCTTGATCAGCTAGGCTTGCAGGTATATTTACAGAGTAAACATATAAATTAGTCTCTCAAAGTTACACGAGTAAACAACTCAATTCTTAAAAGTCTAGTTTACATTATTTAATCTTTACAAGTCATGAAATCACTACATTTTAAGTCTTTTTATCCCTAAAAATTAACTCCAAACCAAGTGTCTAAACTAAATTTTTAAAGATTGAATTATTAACTCATATATCTTTTTAAAACTCTATGTATGAAAATTCTGTTTTCTATATATCACGAGCACAAAATTTTAAGGGATTTTGTAATTTTGTTGTGCAGAGTGCAACACATACATATATTGGTGATGAGGGGAGGAGAGGAGTGTCTGGTGGAGAAAGAAGAAGGGTATCAATTGGGATAGACATAATTCATAAGCCATCACTTTTGTTTCTGGACGAACCAACCTCAGGCTTGGATTCCACAAGTGCATACAGTGTGGTGGAAAAGGTTAAAGATATAGCTCGTGGTGGTAGCATAGTCCTCATGACTATTCATCAACCTTCTTATAGAATCCAATTGCTCTTGGACAGAGTCACCATCCTTGCAAGGTCTAAATCTTTTATACCCTCTATATAGCTAGTATACCCTCATTTGTATATACTAGCTAGTGCCTTTGGAAATGTTATTTTAAAACTTAGAAAAGACCAAACTAACTATTTGATCCCTGAAAGATTGAAATGTATAGTTTACTCCTTGAAAGATCAAAACAGTATACTAATCAGTCTTTTTTATGACTAAATAGTATACCGTTTAAATCTTTCAGAGACTAAAAAGTATATCGTTTTGATCTTTCAAGAACAGAGTTGTCAGCTCAATGATCTTTCAAGGACCAAATTGTTAGTTTACTCTATTATTTTTTCTTTCTAATTTTGAGTAAACTAACAATTTGGTCCTTGGAAGATTGAAATGTACAGTTTAATTCCTAAAAGATCAAAACGATATACTAATTAGTTCTTTTTATGGACTAAATAAAATACTTTTTTTTTTATCTTTCGGGAATAAAAAACTTACCATTTTGATCTTTCACGGACTAAATATATATTTTAATCTTTCAAAAATTGAATTATCAATTCGGTGTTCTTTTAGGGACAACATGGTTAGTTTACTCAAAATAGGCAAAAGTACTAATTTTGTCCCAAAACTTTACACCAACTGTCAGTTTTGTCCCCAATATTTTTTTGCTGTTAATTTCATCCCCAATGTTTCATATTTTGGTCAATTTTATCCTTTGCTCTTACTTTAGCCAAATATTATCAATAGAATCTATGTAACTAATGAAATAGAATGTAAAATTGAAAAACAGAATGCAGTCTGTCGTTAATTTATTAAAAGAAGTTAGTCAAAGGATAAAATTGACTAAATTGTAAAACATTAAGGACGAAATTAACAGTTGCTATAAAGGTTTGAAGACTAAATTAGTACTTTTGCCTTCAAAATAACATGTATAAATTAGATGATTATTGAAACTAAAGAATGAAATTTGGTGAGTTTACAGAGGAAGATTGATCTACCTGGGGAAGCCAAATGCAGTCCCAGCTCATCTTTCTGGGTTCGGAAGGCCCGTCCCCGACGGCGAAAACAGCCTCGAGTATCTCTTGGACGTCATCAAAGAATACGACGAATCCACCATCGGGCTTGAGCCTCTCGTCATCTACCAACGCGATGGGCTCAAGCCCGACCAAGAAGCCCGAACTCCCATCGCCAAACCACCCCTCATCAGAAAAAACCCAACCATCACTCCCACCGCATCGTCCATCTCCAAACACATTATCAGCCTCAAGAGCCAAGGATTCAGTACTGGAACAACACCACATAATATAGATTTTTCTGCAACACAATCTTTCAGTTACAATGTGTATAATGACGACGACGATGATGATTTTGATAATTCACTTGAAAGGAAAAGCGTGATTCAGACTCCTAGAGCTGGAAATTATACATCTAGACAAACCAGTGGAGTTTATTATCCAAGATTGGCTTCTCAGTTTTATAAAGATTTCTCTGCTAAGGATTTCTCTGTTTGGCTCTACCACGGCGTCGTCGGCGGAAACCCCCGCCGTGCTCCGTCGTGGACTCCGGCTAGAACTCCCGCCAAAACCCCTATCTCGAGAACAATCTCGAATCAGTTCTCTGCAACGGCGTCGTTTGAAAATCAAAACCCTAACCCTAACCCTCACTACCACCATCGTCCCCAAACGCCGTCGATTCAGCTAGATTCATTGTCCTACGAGGAATTCGAGATCGTCGACGAGTTAGAAGAAGAAGAAGAAGTGCTAGATGAACCGGAAATCCGGTCCAAGTACGCGAACCCGTGGGTTCGGGAAGTCGCGGTTCTCTCATGGCGAACCGCTCTGAACGTGATTCGCACGCCGGAGCTGTTCGCGTCGCGCGAGGTTGTTCTTACAGTCATGGCCCTAATTCTCTCGACGATCTTCAAGAATCTCAGCCACGAAACATTCAAGGACATCAATCGACTACTCAATTTCTACATCTTCTCGATCTGTATGGTTTTCTTCTCTTCAAACGACGCCGTTCCTTCCTTCATCCTCGAGCGATTCATCTTCATCCGTGAGACCTCACACAACGCGTATCGCGCGTCGTCTTACGTCGTCTCCTCGCTCATCGTCTACCTTCCGTTCTTCGCTCTCCAGGGCTTCACATTCGCGGTAATCACGAAATTCATGCTCCATTTGAACAGTAATTTGTTGTATTTCTGGTTGATTTTGTACGCGTCGTTGATTACGACGAACGCGTATGTTATGCTTGTGAGTGCTCTGGTTCCGAGCTATATTACAGGGTACGCCGTTGTAATCGCAACGACGGCGCTTTTCTTCTTGACCTGTGGATTTTTCCTGAAACGAACCAAAATCCCTGGGTATTGGATCTGGCTTCACTATATCTCGGCGATTAAATACCCGTTCGAGGCGTTATTGACGAATGAATTCAAGAACGAGCATTGTTATACAGGGAATTTTGCAGATCTATCGCCGGGACCATTAGGCCAAGTGACTTGGAGCGAGAAACATTATAGTTTGCTTCAATCGCAGAGTTTGCCGGCGAATTGCCCATTGATCGGAGAGGATGTTCTTCACACCATGGATATCAATGTGGATAATGTTTGGTATGATATCTTGATACTTCTGGCTTGGGGTGTGCTTTACAGGTTCTTTTTCTATTTGGTTCTCAGATTTTACTCCAAGAATGAGAGGAAATAATAAGGATGATGATGATTGATGAAGCAAATATGGGAATTGTTGTTGTTGCAGTGTTTTTGGATTTTATTTTTTTGGGTCGTGAATCGGGATCATTCATGCATGATGATTGATGAATGATGATGATGACCTTATAGCTATTAGCTAGCGAGGTTTGATCCATATATATATGTTTTGGTTCATTGGAGATTTCGAGTGATGAAGATGAGGCTAAGCCTAATTAAGCTAGCTAATGCATGCGTTTATTTAATGTACGAGAGAACAAGCCATAATTAATAATAATAATAATATTAATATTTAATAATAGTAATAATTATATTTTACACAAGCTTTACGTACCTGCGTTTAAGAATGGGGTGTACTAATAATATTCTCATGTTCAAAGTGTAAATTTGGTCCTATATCTTTGGCTAAGTTCTCAATTTGGTCCTATATCTTTTTTTGTTGCACTTTTGATCTCATATCTTCGTAAAATATCCCAATTTAGTCTCATATCATTTTCGGTCTCATCTTTTGGTGAAGTTGATTGATCATTTTGTAAAGATATAAGACTATTGTTGCATTTAACACAAAGATATAAGAACAATTCTCTAAGGGACCCAAAGATATAAGACCAAATTTCCAACAAAAAAATATTTGGGATCAAATTGGGATTTGGTCTTAAAGATATGAGACCAAAAATACAACAAAAAAATATATAGGACCAAATTGAGAATTGAGCAAAAGATATGAAACTAAATTTAACCAGTTCCCCTCACGAAAAATATGACAAACCCTAACACTTCACTCCCTTCTCCCATTCCGAATACAATGCTACTCATATTTAGAAGAAAAATAAAAGACAAAAGATGAATTTTAGGAGGCGTTTGGTACACGGATTGGAAAAATAGTCCCGGGATTACAAGCTTCGGACTAGAGTAATCTCCAGGAATAGCATAACTTCCTAAAATAGCTATTTTTTCATCTCACCCTAAGGGGTGAGATTAGTCTAATCCCAAGACATGAGATTATTTTTTCCATCTAAAATTACTTTATTACCCCTAATTAATTTCGCTTAATTAATTCTTTCTTTACAAACCCTTATCACTTTTCATCTTTGTCATTCTACAACTCTTTGTCACCTTGAAGTGCAAAAAAAATTTATCAAGTTTGTCACTTTTCATATCTTCTTGCTGATATATATAATATTGCTTTCGTATGATATAATATTCTTCTCCTGAATTGTTTTGAACAAATTCTACATTTGATAAACTATTAGTTGAAAATATAAAGTCAAGGGCATATTTGTAAAAATATTAAGCATTTCCATGAATATCAAAATTGAACCAAACACAAAATTGTAACGTTCATGGGAATATTGCAAAATAATCTTATGATTATTCTAACTCATCCAAACAGACATTCTTATAATCTTGGGAATTTTATTCCTGGAATCACATTCCTGGGAATGTGATTCGAGAATGAAAAAATAATCCGTGTACTAAACATTCCCCTTAGTTCTCACAATGTTCTTAAACTTCAACTATTGTGACTGAAAAATTAAGGGAAGTGGCGAAGGCTAAGATTAAGATTTATTGTAATCATTCTTTTTACTTTTTTTTTTTTTTGATATTTGACATTAATATATAGCATGAGGTGATGACATATGTTCATTTATGGAGATTGGGTTTGATTTTCAAGAGGAATTGAAGAAGAGGGAGGTAACTTACAAGTTACAACATACTCTATTACTCTTACTTGCCTTGGAGAGAGACTGATCGAGGAAAGAGAGAAAAATTTGATATATAACTTTTTTTTTATTAAGAAAAACGGTAAGAAGAACAAAAAGTTACTCCCTTCACAACAACTCCACCACATTGTAAGAGCTCGTGGGGATATTTGGAACATGACTCGAAGCCGCCATAAACTCAACTACATTAGTAAAAAATGGTGCTACAGACTTACTATTAACCAACACATCAACATATAAAGTAACAATAGAATCTAATAGTTATAGAGGGCTCGACCTTTGAATTCCTCCAAACAACTTCATTTTTTAACCTCCATATGACATCAAGCCCAACGAAAATAGTGATCAATGTCTCGTAGAAAAAGAAAAAAAATAATTGTCCTTTAATTTTCTTTAAAGAATTGGATAATGTTGGATTAAATTTTATAGTGATTAATATTGTACTTAACTCTCTATCAATTTCGTAGTATTTTTATAATTCTAGTTTTAATAATTTACAAAAATTTTGCTATATATAAATTAATTGCTATATCTATTCTTTATAAGAATTATTTTCAAATATTGATTTGATCCTACCGAAGTATGAGTTAATTATACATCATTTTATTTTTGAAAATAGCACAATCTTGATTATGTTTAATGATGCAAATTTCCCCGGCTATAACTAATTTAGGAAAGAACTTTAATATAATGTGATGTATGATTTTCTATTTTGTTTAATTGAATTTAAATTTAATTTTCTAACTTCTTTTGTTTCTCAATCAAGAGAGAGAATCTTTAAAATGAAAGAGCTGAAAGTGTATAATCTTATTTTGTGATTCTTACTAAGGAACCTTCAGATTTCAATTTGAGATATCTTCACAATAAGTCAGCGAATCAATAAAAAATTCAATTCAAGACGATAATTAGCTTTGACACTTGAAGACCATTATTAAAGATCATCAATTTCTAACCATTGGACCTTAATATAACGGATTCTTGAGCTTTTTTTTTTTTACAAGATCATTTCAAAAAGCTTAATGACAATTGACAACAAGCTACTATCTGTTTTTGCTCAATCTGCTCTGAAAAAACCTCAAATTTCTTCAGTGAAATCCATAGTGATGATCCAGGATTGGTTAAAAAAAGAGATGTTTAGAAACTTTGAGGCTACTATTATAAAATTAATATTTTGAAGGAGGCCATATTTCAAATTAAAAATTTAAAAGATAACATTATAAAAATTAATATTTTAAAAAAATATAATTATAATTATTTTGATCATTATATTACTTATTACATATACCAAATGATGAGATTTATGATAATCTAATATAATACTAAAGTCGATGTGATAAAAATAGATATGTCAATAACTTTTTTAAAATTTTTTTAATAAATTAATTAAATTTATTATAATGATATTTTTTAGACTAAATTTATAATTATATTTTAAAAAATGAAAATCAAAATACTTATCATACTTTTGTATTTTCTGAATTAAAATAATTCTATAAGTATTTTTAGGTATATCTAAAAGTACACAGTAGCTGCTTTCCTAAAAGTCTTTAATGGTATTGGTAGTTGCTAAATTGGAAGTCTTGACACGTAATAGAAACTAGAAAGTATCGCCAGCCTTTTTGTGTTTGAAAATAAGAAGAAAAAAAAAATTAAAAAACTATTCATAATTAACATCTTTCAAAGATTTTAAAGTGCCTTTCATTTTGGTCAAAAATCAAAATATCTTCTTCTAACGTCATTTGACTAATTTTGCTTCTTTTAGATTTTTTTTCTATCTTACCGAAGACAACCTTCATTGGCCTTCTTGTATACGCGACAAGCAATACCCTTCATTACAAAACTAAGGATATGTAAAAAAATAGTATAAATACTTCTAAGAATCAATCAATACCAAGGATTTACAAATTAAAGATCCAAATATTCAATCGTAATTCAACAAGAGTTGGACGGACAATAATAGGATAAATTAAAAATAATATATTTAATTTAATATATAAATACTAAAATAATATAGATAAACTCTTCAAATTTAAGTTTGATTAAATAAGGAAGTAAAAATTGAGAGGATAAAAGATAATTATTGAAGTTAAAACTAAAAAGTAAAGTATCGTTTTGAGTAACACTGTCAGTTAGGCCCGTTGTCCGTGGGCCGGCCAACCCCACTTGTTTAATGGATGGACTTGGGGAGTGAAAAATAGATTCATTTAAATGCATGCCTAAATAAATTAGCTCGTTTAGCCCGTAGATTAAATAAGATGGGGCAAACTAGTCGACTTGCTTAATTTTTTTATTTTATTTTTATATTATAATTACATTAAATTATATTTATATATATATTTGTCCATGTTTATTTACAATTAATATTTTTATATTTTTATTTTATATTATTTTCATCTTAAAATATATTTTTTTTATTAAAATAATGTTTAAAAGGCAAATATAAAAGATTTAAAACATATTTTCAAAGTCAAAGAGACCCTTAATATCAAAGACAAATATGGTTGTGGATAATATAATAGAGGAGGAAGACTATTAAAGTATTAGTTTTAAAATTGATTTATTAGATTTATATATTTTTAGATTCTAAAATAAAAAATGTATATAAATTTTTCTTTTTTAAAAAAATATCTTGGTTCACGGGCTGACCAATTTAGCCCATGGGCTAAAACGAGCGGGATTGGATCCTCTAGAGTTCCTTTCTCTACATTTTTTGTGGAGTTAGAGAGAGAAAGGAAGAAGAAGAGAGAGGAAATATGAAATTCATGAAATAAAAATATGTAAAATCATATTTTCTCTTTCTCTCTCTTCTTTTCTCTTCCTTTCTCTCTCATACTCCACAAGAACTTTAGAGAAAGGAACTCTAGAGAATCCATTTCCCCCCAAAACTATTTAGTTCAGGTCAATTTTTTCGATTATTGACTAATTATTGATCAAAACAGTTTCATTATTAATTCGAATCAGATCACTAACCAATTTCAAAATGGTTCAACTATCCGACCTGATTTTCAAAATAATGAACAATACACATTAGGTGACGATTCGTAAATACATGTCATTGTGTCTATCTACAGTATATAATATAACATACATTCGACTCTTACTAGATTCTGTTTACAAAACAGAAGTTTTGCTCTGCTGCGGTTACAGGAAAACACAACCGGTTACTGACATGAGTGGTGTGAAGCGAGTGAATACTAGCCTTGAGGATTCATCTTCTGATGGTGAATCTGGGGGAATTCGTTCTGTTGAGGATGATGATTTGCTTGCACGTAGTAAGAAGAAGGTCCGAGATGTTGGTGAGGAGTTCTCAGGTGATAAATCGGGTCCTATTTCATATGATGACTTGGATGCTGTGAGTCATTCTGTAGTGAATTTGCGAAAGAAGTCTTTTTCTGAAGCACTTACTGGTTGTGATTCTGGAAATTCATTGCTTGGTACTGCTGGTATGAGCGTTGGCAGTCAAGAAAGTGAAGATGAAGATGAGTTGGGTGATGATGAACCTGCAGAGAAATATTCCAATTTTAATAATAGTGATTGTTCTATTATAGAGCATGAAAAAGGTAACTTATCTATTCCTGAGTTTGTTTTATCTAAGAAGATTAAGGCGAAAATTTGTAAACCTTTCAAGAGGACACTTATAGTCAAGCTTATTGGAAGAATGATTAGTCTTAAAGCTTTGAAGAATAGGGTGAAGCAAATGTGGGCTCGAAATGGCATTATTTCTGTTGCTGATTTGCCGAATGACTTCTTTGTGGTGACTTTCACTAATATGGATGATTATGAGCATGCTTTGGAAGGTGGTCCTTGGATGATTTATGACCACTATCTTATGGTTAGGACTTGGTGTCAGGATTTCAAACCTAGTACTGCTTCTGTGGATCATCTTTTGATTTGGGTTCGTTTCCTTGAGCTTCCTATGGAATATTATGATGTGGATGTATTGGAGTGGTTTGGAAACAGAATTGGCAAAGCTATTAAAGTTGATATGACTACAACTCAACTTAGTAGGGGGAAATTTGCTCGTATGTGTATAGAGGTGGATTTGAGTAAGCCACTTCTTCCTTACTACTTTATTGAGGGGGAACAGTATCGCATTGAATATGAAGGGTTACATTCTCTTTGTTTCTTGTCTGGGAAATTTGGGCATATCAATGTGAATTGTCCGAATAAGAAACCAGAAGAGGATCAGAATTTGGCGCATGATGGTGGTGACGAGGTTCCGAAGGGAGTAGGTGAGAATCTTTTTGACCCCTGGACTTTGGTGAAAAAGAATAGAAAGAAGATCCCTCCTGATTCTAACAATGCTTCTCAACCTCCCAAGAGTCTGAATGGTGTTGGTGGCAAAAATTCAGGGTCGAGGTTTGAAGGGTTAATGGAGATCGGGGAAGATGAAGTTGTTCCAAGTTCAATTGCGAAGACTCATAATGTTGATCAATTGGCGGTCAAAGGAAGTAGAGCTGTGATTGTTGAGAAAACGAACAAACTAGTTTTACGGGATTCAGACAAGCATAATAGAAGACCCCCAGTGGTGAGTGGATCGACAAAGAGTACTTCTAAGGGTAAGGAGACGTTTAATAAAGATGCTGATAAGGAAAATGAAAGGTTACAGGTGAGAAATCCTAAAGTAACTAGTCCTGTTAAAGTTGCTAATAGGAGTTATGAATATAAATATCACTATAGAAGGATGAATGTAGGGGAAAATAGTGGTTTGGTTAGGGAGAAGCCCCCTGATAGTATTGTTGGTACTAATGCTCAGATTGGTGTTAAATGCAAACCGCCAAATGATAAGGTTCTTGGTGGTGATGTTGGTGGTATAATTGATTCCGATATGAATATGCTTGTGTCCAAACCGCCTCTGGTTTTGGGTGACGGTATGGCTATTGATTGATAGCTCTCTCTCTTTCTATTTTTATGGATAGACGTATTATTGTGTGGAATTGCCGGGGTGCTGGAAGTGTTTCCTTTTGTAGAAGTGCTAACTTACTGGTTAGGGAGATGAAGGCTGATATTTTAGTTTTGTTAGAAACTAGAGTGGATGCTGGAAGAGCTCAAGGTATTTGTAGGAAGATTGGTTTTGATAATTGTTATGCTGTGGTTGGTGACGATTTTTCTGATGGTATATGGGTTGCTTGGAAGAGTGATAATGTCGATGTAAAAGTTCTTGATGAAGGCTTTCAATACTGTCATGTTGAGATTTTATATCCTGGTCAAGATGTTTGGGTTTGTACTTTTGTGTATGCTAACCCAAATGATGAAGCTAAGAGAATGTTGTGGAACAAACTGGAAGAGATGAGTCTTTGTATGGATGCATCTTGGATGGTTGTTGGTGATTTTAATGATTATCGCTCTATAAATGAGAAGATTGGGGGTGCCCCTCCTAGTCTTAGGAGATGTGAGGCATTTGAAAAACGAATCAATGATTGTGGCTTTATGGAAATTGACTCTTATGGTCCCAAATTTACTTGGAAGGGTCCTCTTGTTGGTGAACATGATCGTGTGTTTGAAAGACTGGATAGAGGCTTTTGTAATATGGATTGGCGTTTGCGTTTTCAGGAGGGTTTCTGTAAAGTTCTTCCTCGGGTCGGCACTTCTGATCATAGTCCTCTTCTTATGTGTATTGATGGCATGAAGAGAAGTACGGGTGAGAGGTTGTTCAGATTTGAAAGAATGTGGTTATCCCATCTTGGTTTTGCGGAAGTAGTGAAGGAGGGTTGGAATCAGAACATACACATCCACAATGCTTTGCACAACCTTTCTGTTTGCTTGAAGGAGTGGAATTGGAAGGTTTTTGGTGAGCTTAAAGGGAGGAAAAGAAGTTTATTAAGAAGATTAGAATGAATTCAAAAGAAATCTCCGTGTGATAGAGCTGAAGCCTTTTTCTTTCATTCTTTGGAGAAAGATTTGCAGGCTGAGTTAGATCTTTTGTTAAAACAAGAAGAAATTCATTGGTTCCAAAAGTCGAGAACGGATTGGATTAATGATGGGGATCAAAATACTAGATACTATCATGTTCGAACGATCTCGCGAAGGAGACGTAGTAAGGTTGAGATGTTGAAAGGGGAGGATGGTGAATGGGTTGAGAATCCTACTTCTATTAAAGCTATGGCAGTTAAGTATTTTAACACTCTTTTCAAGAGGGAAGTGCTTAGCGGCAGTTATGATGATATTGTGGGAGGGTTTTCTTCTCTCTCTCCTCAAGATCAAGATAGTTTATCTACGCCTGTCTCAGATGAAGAAGTCAAGGCTGCTATTTTTTCAATCGGGGGAGATAAGGCGCCGGGGGAGGATGGTTTTTCAGCTTCGTTCTTCCATAACTTTTGGGAGGAAGTGGGCCCTAATGTTTGTGATCTTGTTAAAGGTGTCTTTCTTGGGAATGTTGATATGGCTGAGATCAATAAAACTGTGTTGGTTCTTATACCTAAAGTGGATAAGCCTGAGTTTATATCTCAATTTAGACCTATCTCCCTTTGTAATGTGGTTTACAAATGTATTTCTAAAGTTGCTGATTACCGTTTTAAGCCTCTTCTTGTTGGATTGGTTTCTCCTTTTCAAACTAGCTTTGTTCCGGGTAGACATATCCAAGATAATGTGGTTGTTGCGAAGGAAATCTTTCATATTATGTAGCGGCTAAAGGGTAAGTTTGGTTTCTTTGCTATCAAGATTGATCTTGAGAAGGCTTATGATCGTATGGATTGGGCCTTTCTGGATAATGTTTTGAAAGAGATTAATGTTCCAGATGAGTTTAGGAGGGTTGTGGTGGATTGCTTTTCTACTGTCTCTACTAAAATTATTTGGAACGGGGCTCTTACTGAGGAATTTTCTCCTTCTAGAGGCTTACGACAGGGGGACCCTATTTCTCCCTATCTTTTTGTTTTGGGTATGGAGAAACTATCTCACATTATATCCTCTACAGTTCAGAATAAACAATGGAAGGCTATTAAAGTGGGAAGACATGGTCCTGAAGTTTCTCACCTTATGTTTGTTGATGATTTGATTCTTTTTGGTGAAGCCTCCTTGGATCAAGCTCTTGTGATGAGGATGTGTTTGGACTTGTTCTGCAATTGTTCAGGGCAAAAGGTTAGTGAATTGAAATCAAGTATTTATTTCTCTCCTAATACTTGTCCTGAAGTCAAAAATGAGATTTGTGATATCCTTAGTATTCGTGAAAAGGAGGATTTGGGGTTGTATTTAGGGATCCCTCTTCTCCAGGGTCGATCTTAAATTCGAAGCTATGGGTTTGTGCTTGAAAAAGTTAAAAGAAGACTTTCTAGGTGGAAGAGACGTTGCCTATTGCTAAATCTATTCTTAATGCTATTCCTGTCTATCCTATGATGGTTTCTAAACTCCCTTCTTCTATTATTGGGGAAATTGAGAAACATGAGAGGGCCTTTATTTGGGGTCATGATTTGAATGAAAGGAAGTATCATCCTGTGGGTTGGAAGGAGCTAATTAAGCACAAAAATTGTGGTGGGATTGGTATTCGGAGTTTGACTAATGTTAATTTTGCTTCCCTTGCTAGGATGATATGGAGGTTGTTAAATGAGAATGGGGGCCTTTGGTGTGAGGTTCTGAAACATAAATATAATAAAGGCTGTGATTTCACTCTTTTGCCTCCTGATGGTAAGAAAGTTTCTCATTTGTGGGGTGATTTACTCTCTATTTGGCATAAGGTGAGTGAACTTTGTTGCTGGAATATTGGGAGTGGTACGCAGGTGTCTTTCTGGAAGGATAGATGGGTTGATAACATTACTGTGCTTGCTGATACTGTGGATGACTCTTCCAACATTTCTAATATGGATGTGAAGGTTGGTGACATGGTTAATTTAGATGGAGAGTGGTGTTGGGACTTGTTTGAACATTTGATTCCTGCTGCTATTTGTTTGAAAGTTAAGGGTATTCATCCTCCTTTGAATAACCTTTTTGATGGGATCAAATGGGGAATTGCTCCTTCTGGGGAATTCAGTGTTAAATCATGCTACAATGAAATTATGAAAGACAAATTGGGCTCACAAGATGATATATGGAGGGTGATTTGGGATTGGGCTGGCTTTGAAAGAATTAAATTCTTTCTTTGGCTTGTTGCTCATGATAAGATTTGTACTAATGAAAGAAGATCTAAATGGGGGGTGTCTAGTCCTCATTGTTCTCAGTGTCCTGATCAAATTGAATCTACTCTTCATGTCTTACGTGATTGTAAATTTGCTAAAAAGCTATGGGAGAATTTCATACCTGTTCACAAGAGGCGTCTTTTCTTTAGTGCAAGTTTGCGTCAGTGGCTTGTTTCTAATTTGTCCTCTGATTGTGTTGGTGTCAAATGGAGTATAACATTTGGGGTGACTTGTTGGATGATTTGGAAATGGAGAAACAAACGACTTTTCGATGTTTCTTTTGCTTTGCCTGCAGATCCAAGTATTACTGTTATTTCTTGGGTTAATTGGATTTATTCAGCTATTGAGAAGAAAAATTTGAGATTACCTGTTTCAAAGTCGACTCCTAGATGTGATATTCGTTGGATGCCTCCGCCATGTGAATGGATGAAACTAAACTCGGACGGTGCTGTAAGAAGAGATGATAGTATTGCGGCTTGCGGCGGTCTAATCAGGGATGCGTTTGGGGTTTGGAAAGGTGGGTTTGCTCGGAATCTCGGTACATGTAGTGTGTTGGAGGCTGAGATTTGGGGTATTGGAGAGGGATTAAAATTGGCTTGGTCTTCTGGTATTCGTAAGCTTATTGTTGAATCTGATTCTCAATCGGCGGTCAACATCATCAACAATGGTACCTCAATGTCCGATGGTCATCTCGGCTGTGGGTTGCTGCAATTTGTTTATGAATGGATACGAAGAGACTGGATGATTCATGTTGAGCATGTGAAACGTGAGGGAAATCGAGTTGCGGATTGCCTTGCGGGAATTGGTTTGGGAATTTCTTCGAATTTCTTGATATGGCCTGACCCTCCTCCTGCAATTCGTCTTATTCTGTTTGAAGATGCCATGGGAGCTTGTCTCCCTCGTGGTTTTTAGCTTTTGTTTGAGTTTTTTGTTCTTTTGTTTCGTTTTGGTCCTTAGGGTCTTGTTGTACTACCAAAAAAAAATATTTATTGATTTAAACATTAAAAATATATTACCGAGCTTAATTACATATTTACATTGTGTATTATTTTTTTCATAATTTCGTTTATTCCACCACTTTTATTTGACAATATATTATCGAGGGAAGGGTTGCCATAATCCCCACCAGCCCCCTAGTTCCGCCCCTGACAATATGACTATTTAAAAAAAGATTTTTTGGCTTCAAAATTAGAATTGTCAACCCATTGTCTTTAAGAGAATGTACTTCGTTGTTATATATATGTCTTATCAGAAAATGATGATTGACCCACTATTTTTTTGTTTATATATTTTTCTCGTTATACCATCAAATCATATATTAGATATATATAACATTAGAAAGATCTTGAAATAAGCTTTATAATGTCATATTGAATGCATGATTTGATTGAATAATATGAAAGATACCAAATTTCAAAGAAATTAGGTTGACAATAATCATTGATTGAAAAAAAAAATTATATAATGGTTGACAATCTTACTCTCAAAATTGATAGTTCTTTATACAAGATGTCATTGCATGCCATTTATATATAATTAGAAAGTTTGTTCCAAAATCTTTTCAACACTATTATGTGTGATTTGAAGGCATAATAAATGATATACATACTTTTAAAGATAGACAAACAAATTTTGAAAAAATGATTAAGGTACATGAGCAACACGTGACTCAATATTATTAATATTTAACATAATTAAACTATTAATTCTTATATGTTTAACTATAACCCTTATGCTATCGTACTGAACAAATCACGTATCACTCAGATATAAACTTTTGAACCAAAATTCCTACCATATAAATGGATTAAACCACAAACTCCTTTTAGTAATATACTCTTATTAAAGTAGCCACCTCCCTAATATGATTCTGGATTGGAAATGGTACTAGAAGTTACCCTGTATCCCTAAAATTCTCCTGTTTGGCTGGAAATGTCTGACTGATGCCCTGCCTCTGGGCAATGGACTACTTAAGAAAAATTTTAACATTGACGGTAGCTGCCCGTTTGGATGTGATGAGCTAGAGGATACGAATCATTTGTTTCTCAACTGTCATTTCACCAGGAGAACTTGGCTTGCGTCATCTCTTGGCATCAGAAATAGTAACATCCGTAGTCCTGGGTTTAAGGAGTGGCTCGTCAGCCTTCTTAACAATAAAGATGTGTTTGTCAAAATCCTCACTTTCGCCTGGGCTATTTACACACACAGAAACGAAGTTCGTTTTCAGAATAAACAACTTGATTCTAAGGAAGTCATCCAAAAATGGGATTACATGTGCAATCTTCACCAAACTCTAGCAACTCTTACAACAGGAACCATTCTTACACACTCACACAGCTCATACGACATCTTCTCGGACAATGCTTATGGAAGAGAGACTATATGGTACCTAGCTTGGTTTAAGGATCGTTAGCATAAGAAGAACCTCTTCGGAGCTTTCCTCATTCAGAATGGTATCGCGCACCTACAATATTACTATCAAAACTCCATAAGTGATTCCATCATAGTCACAGCTCTCACTGGTATCCGAAATAGCCTCATGCAACTTAAGAACCAAGGTTTGAACGGGGCCTTAGTTTCCTTGCAAAATGGACTTACCACTGGCAAGAATTTCAAGAGCATCGGCTACAAGCAGGAGGTGGTCATTAAAGATATCATCAACATCTGTCGTCAGCATCACTTCCAGTTCCATGCGGAGCCGCATAATTACAAGCTTTCTCCTTTCTTACGTAATTTTAGTTTTGGCTTTTTTAATATGATTTGTGTTTTGTAGGCCTTGTCTTTTTCCTAAGAAAAAGTAGTGTTTTTCTTTTTGGCTCTTAATTAAAGCTTGTAAATACAAAATTACATAAAATCTTCCCAAACAAATCTATTTGGTTAATTGAGAATCAAGATGACATTGCAAAAGCTTAATTTTATTGGTAAGAACATAATAAATCAAATTTCTATAATTAGAAAACTTATTCCAAAATCTTTCCAACATTATATTATATTATATGTGCAATTTGGAGGCGTAACAAATTATATACATACTTTTTAAGATAAACAAACAAAATTTGAAAACAATAATTGAGTTACGTGAACAACACATGACTCAATGTGATTTAACGAAATTAAACAATAAATCATTATATATTAAACTATAGACCCTTATATGTTAACGAAACAAATCACATCACTCGAATACAAACTTTTGAATAAAAGTTTTTGGCGTATAAATGGATTAAACTATAAAATTCTTTTTGTAATTTACTCTTATTAAAGTAAAGCTTTTTTTTTTGCCTTTTGATTAAAGCTTGTAAATACAAAATCACATAACATCTTCCCAAACAAATCTATTTGGTTAATTGAGAATCTGCAAAAGCTTGATTTCATTGGTAAGAACATAATAATCTTATTTCCAAAAAAACAGTAAAGTGGGAATTCAATTTTTTTATCTAAAATAAAACCTATAGAATACTTTTGTCAAATTGATTTGGGTCTACCAAAAAAGACTAAATTTTAAAAATAATGGTAAGTGAAAATAATTATTTCATACATTTTAAATTTTTTTGGGCGGTCTTACAGAAAAGGTAATTGCAAAAGTAACCGCCTTTTTGACCGTTGAATCATATATTTTTATAATTATATAAATTTTGGAGCCAAAACACGTGATAAGATAACCGCCCTCTTTATACTCAATTTCCTATGGAGGTCAAATACATGTATTATAGTGAAGTTAAATGTTAAATGTATTATATGGTTGAGACTTCAAAGAAAGCAAACATAAAAATTTGTTGCGCCGACTTGTAATTTGTTTTGCTTTCAAAGACGGTTATGAGTCCCCTCTGTGCTTTTTGGTGCGGTTTGGATGTGGTTCTCCAGATTTGATTCTGGTGTTTGTGGTTTTCTTTTGTTGCTATATTGTTTATTGGTTATTTGGCTTTATGGATCGTTGGAAGGATGTGAATTTTGTTGGTGATGAGACAACATTTATTGATCTGTCGTCTTCAAGTTTGTCTTCTGATGCTAGTCATTTTAAACTATGTTTGGCTGGAACTTTGTGGGGTGCGAATAACTTTAAATTACCAGCGTTTCAGTCAACTATGAAGCAATTATGGAAAGTAAAACATGGATTGGATATTCGTATTACTGGGAAGAATTTATTTACTCTCCAATTTCATCATTGGAAGGATATGGAGCGTGTTTTAGTGGGGGAACCATGGTGGTTTGATAAGAAAGTTTTGGTATTGCGTGTTTTGGAAGGAACTGAACGAACCTGTGATATCAAACCTACACATGTTCCCTTTTGGGTTCGAATTTATGATCTTCCTTTCAATTTACGAAACACTTCTATTGTGTCGACTGTGGGGAATCATATTGGACAATTTCTTACTTGGGATGACTGTGCTGAATATAAATGGGGTCAATTTGTTCGTATTCGGGTGATATTGGATTTGACTAAGCCTCTTAAATGTGGTATGTTTATTTAGTTTCGAGAAGATTCTCCTAAGAAGATTTATTTTAAGTATGAACGACTCTATGATTTTTGCTATATTTGTGGCATGATTGGCCATTTAGCAAATGTTTGTGATGATACCCAAAATCATGAGGATTCTGATGAAGATTCTGTTCATTTATTTGGCCCTTGGTTACGTGCTTCACCATTAAGAGGACGTATGTCGTTGGGATCGTCAGAGGCTGATTTGAAGAAAGGGGTTAGAAAAATGTTTTTTTTAATCTTCAAATTCTGACTGTATTGATCATTCACCATCGACAGACATTGGAAAGTTCGGTACTGAATCTGTATCTTTCGTTTCTCAAACTGTGGTTAATGTTAAAGGTTGTGATACGGTGGCTACGAAGGGTAAAGCGGTGGTTTCTGACATTGGTGAAGTTACTCAACAGTTGGATAACTGTCATTTTATGGACTCAATTTGCTCTATGCGGAAAGTGTTTGATGGGGATTGTGTTGCTATTGCTGGGCTAATTTTTGTTGGACCCCAAAATAACTCATGTGAGGCCAAATCTTCAAAAATGGATTGTCAGTATCAGGCCTCTTCTGCCTTTTGTAAAGTTGCAAATTCTATTGATAAGTTCATTGGGCCTTCTATTGATCAGCTTAAGGATTTACCTAAAGCATTTTGTTTCCGTACTGATGGCGCTGAGTGTTCAACAATTTCACAGTCTCACCTATCGATTTCTGGTCTTCGTCATTGGAAACGCCTTCTGCGCAGTGGGAAACCCATTAAATTTAATCTGCGTGATGTTGATGAGTCAAAGATTTGTTTAATGGGGCTGATTTTTTCAATACCAAATCTATCAGAAAGCGTATTACTCATCTTGAGCAATCTTTGGTGATTTTACAATCTGCGTATCAATCTTACAGTGTTATTAATCGTCAGAAACAGATTGAGGGTGAGATTCATGATTTACTTGAAAAGGAAGAGATCTTATGGCGTCAACGTTCGCGGGCTGTTTGGTTGAAAGAGGGGGATCAGAATACTTGTTTTTTTCATCGTAAGGCATCTCAGAGGCATCAACGTAATATGATTAAGAAGCTTCGAAATCAGGATGGAGCATGGGTGACTAATTTAACTGAGATTGAAGGTCTGCTCTCAAGTCACTTTTAGGATATCTTCACAGCTGGGAGTCTTTCTGATATGGAAGAGATCTGTCAAGCCCTGCACTTGCATTTAACTGATGATCATCATGAGGATCTTTTGGTCCTGTTTATTGCTCAAGATGTTTATGAAGCTTTACGTAGTATGCATCCTTCGAAGGCACCTGTTCCCGACGGTTTGAATGCTGCTTTTTATCAGAAATACTGGCATATTGTGGGAGAGGAGGTATGTACTTTGGTCTTGGATATTCTGAATAATAAGCGGCAGCCTGATGATATTAATAACACTTTTGTGGCTTTAATTCCAAAAGTTGGTACTCCTGAGAAGGCTTCTGATTATAGACCAATTAGTCTTTGTAATGTTGTGATGAAATTGGTTACTAAGACTATTGCTAATAGATTGAAGAGAGTACTGCCTTTTGTTATCAGTGAGAATCAAAGTGCATTTGTGCCTAACCGTTTGATTACTGATAATGCATTGATAGCTTTTGAGACTTTTCATTATATGAAGAAGAAAAAGACGGGAAGAAAGGGGTTTATGGCTTTGAAATTAGATATGTCAGTCAAAAGCATATGATAGGGTTGATTGGGGATTTTTACACCATGTTATGCTTTGTATGAATTTCCTGTCGGTGTTGGTGGATTTGGTTATGCGTTGTGTTACTTCAGTTTCCTACTCTGTTCTTGTTAATGGACATCCAGGTCCTCATTTCTCTCCCCAACGAGGTCTTAGACAAGGAGATCCCATTTCTCCTTATTTGTTTATTATGTGTGCTGAAGTTTTTTTTGGATTATTGAGTCGTGCTCAATCTATTGGGTGTTTGAAGGGGATCAAGATTGGTAGACACTCACCAGAAATTAATCATCTCTTCTTTGCTGATGATAGTATCATTTTTACTACTGCTACTGAACCTGCTGCTTGTGAAGTTATCTCTCTTATTAAAGCCTATGAATATGCTTCTGGTCAACGTGTGAATATGGAAAAAACTGAACTCTTTTTCAGCCGAAATGTTTCTTTGAATTGCAAAAATTTGATCCAAGATCGGATGGGTATTAAGGCAGTTGAGAGTCATTCTGGTTATCTTGGCTTGCCTACTTGTATTGGTAGATCAAAGAAGGAAATTTTTTCTAGTTTGCAAGACCGGTTGGGTAAGAAGATTTCAGGGTGGAAGGAGAAATGTCTTTCTAGAGCAGGTAAAGAAGTGTTGCTTAAATCTATTGCACAAGCTATTCCCACTTATGTTATGAGTTGCTTTAAGATTCCAGATTCTATTTGTCAAAATTTAGAGTCTATGATGTCTAATTTTTGGTGGGGAAATGATGTGCACTCAAAGAATATGCATTGGATAAATTGGAAAACTTTGTGTCGGCCTAAATCTAAGGGTGGTCTTGGTTTTCGATCTCTTTCACAATTTAATGAGGCTTTATTGGGTAAGCAAGGGTGGTGTCTGTTACAAAAACCAGATTCGTTGGTAGCACGTGTTTTGGGAGGCCGCTATTTTCCTCACTGTTCTTTTATGGATGCTACTTTGGGTCATTTGCCTAGTTATACTTGGCGTTGTAGTCACGTTGGATTCTAGAAAATGGTGCTTATTGGAAGGTGGGAAATGGTGCTAATATAAATATATGGAGAGATAAGTGGTTGCCATCTTCTAATGGATCAAAGTGTTGTAGTTTGAAGCCTCCTAATTGTGACATTGTTTGGGTTTCTGATTTAATTAACCATGTTAATCGAAGCTGGTTTGAGTTCTTGATTGATTCATTATTTTTGCCTCATGAAGCTTTGACCATCAGATCAATTCCTTTAACTTGGTGTAATAAACAAGATCAGTTAGTGTGGCCTTTTGAACGACATGGGTGCTATTCAGTGAGATCTGCTTACCATTTTATCAGAGACCGATTGGGAGGTGCTTCTTCCTCTGCAGCTTCTCCAGTTTGGTCCAAAATTTGGAAATTGCCTTTACTTCCAAAAATTAAGGACTTTATTTGGAGACTTATTCATAATGCTTTACCAATAAGGTTGAATCTTATGTGGAGAGGTATTGATGTGGGTCTTGATTGTCCTAGGTGTGGCTCCGATTCTGAATCTTTAACTCATTTGTTTTTACATTGTGAATGGAGTCGCTTGATTTGGTTTGGCTCACCCTTGGGTACCATTCCTAGTTTGCCAGGTTTGGATTCTTTTGTTGATTGGTTCATGACTGTCATTTGTTCTAGGCATCAAGATGTTGTGGTGATTATTTCTGTTATACTGTGGACAATTTGGCATTGCAGGAATTCTCTTATTTTTCAACATAAGGATATGAATCCTAATCAGGCCATTGTTATTTTGTTAAATATGTTATCCAATGTTCAAAGTCTTTCTTCGATTTGTCATCAAACTGTTGTTCCTGAGATTCCTATGCTGTGGCAGTTACCATCTCATGGTTGTTTTAAAATTAATTCTGATGCAGCAAAGGTTTCTGATAATGTTTGGAATCTTGGTGTTGTTATTAGAGATTCTACTGGCAGTTTGCAAGTTGTGGGCTCAATGAGAATAACCTCTTTGTGTGATGTAACGTTGGTAGAAGCTATGGTTTTGAGATGGGCTGTTTCTTTAGCATTGCAAATGGGATATGAGAATATTTGGGCTCAAACAGATTGCAGTAATGTGGTTTCAACTTTTAATAATTGTGGTGGCTACTCAATCCTATTTGATATTGTTAATGATGTCAAGATTATAGCTTCTAATTTCAATATGTTCGAGTTGAAGGCTGTTCGAAGACAAGGAAATCAAGTTGCCCATTATGTGGCAAAGCAACACTATACTTGGGAATCTGTTATATATACTTGTAATTTTCCTTCTGCTGTAATTTCTTTGGCTTGTAATGACTTAGCACATATCTTGGAATGAATTGTGGCATCTTGCCTACTTTCAAAAAAAGAAAAAAAAAGAAAAATCAAATTTTGAATAATTTAAATAATGTTATTTTGTATAAAATTATAATTTTTAGCAATGATCACTGAAGATGAATTTGCTATGATATTGTCCCAAACTTTCTAAACACATTTTTAAAAAAACCTCAAGTTTTTAGTTTTTACACCACTTTCAGTTTCAACTTTCAAATTTTCATCTTCCAAGTTTTTCAAGCCTTTGTCATAAAATTGTCCTAGAAAATATTAGCGAGTATATAGTCTCATACATGTATACATGTTTGTAGCTTAGTTGTAATAGAGTGTACACAATCCAAATCTTTGAACTCTCAAGACTATTAATTGTCCATTTTTCTTTCTTTCTTTTTTTCTTCACTTTTTCTGTCTGGATTTCACATTTCACACACTGTCTCTATGTCCGAACAACGAACGAACGAACCAACGGATTTCTCACTTCCATCTTCAATGTCGCTCTTCGCAGCCCTGCATCTATGCTAGGGCTGCACCGATTCCGCCGTCGTGTTTCTCTACCATCACGCCGCTTTCGTCATGGTCTTCAAGGGAAGGTTCTTCTCTTCCAAGAAATCCGACTCTTCAAGCCCCGATGCCTCATCCAATAACAGCCCGAGATCTTTCGGTTCCGATTCTCCCAGCAGATCCGACAAGAAGAAGGTGAAATCAGCCGCCAAGGAGCCTCAGATCGCTAACTCTACCACCAGTAGCGGCAGCGCCGGCGGGGAAAGCGGCAGAGGGTTTGGTTCTGCCGCCGCCTCGGGACGCCGTCAAACGCTGGTGAAGGACGGCGCGAAGAAAGATGTCAAAGGGAAGGAAAGTCAAACTCAAGCAGAGTCCCGTTTGACGCCGTTGAAGCCGGTGGAATCGAAGTCAAAGAAGGCGGCTCAGGCGGCGGATGGGAAGGAATCTCCTTCGTCGTCGTCCTCGGTTTCGCCGATTTTGGCATCTTCCCTTGGATTGAACAAGATAAAGACAAGATCAGGACCGTTACCACAAGAGAGCTTCCTCGGGTTTCGAAGTGATAATAAGGGGTCTAATCTTTCTAGGTTTGGTGGTTCGGGAAAGAAGAAGGAGACGATGAATCAGAGCAAAGTGGGATTTCAAGATAGCTTGGGAATCGCTAATTGGGTTGATAATGGGAGTAATTCAGATAGTAACTCCACTGGGAGTGTTCCTTCAAGAGACCAAAGCCCTAATGTATTGGCGCGCTCGCGGCTACAGAACGGAGGAGAAGCATCTTCTGCAGCAGGTATGCATCTTAATGTTTTGCTTTTGTTGACGATTATGATCTTTGAATCGCTCGAGTCCTCATGATCATTTCAATGCATAAGTAACCTGTAAAGTGAAGACATGATGAGATTGGTTTTAGTAGTATCTGTAACACTTCAAAATTCAAACTGACATGGATGCACTTCTCTTTAGTTCTAGTCTTCTGGACATTGGACAACTTCTCCAGAGATAGTTACAGCTTACAGCAAATAAATTAATGTTCTTGACTAATATATACTAATAAGGGCGGCCCATTGCACGAGGCTACTACTAAGTGGGGTCTGGACCCGTGACCTCTTGGTCACCGGCAGCAACCTTACCGTTGCGTCAAGGCTCACCCTCTAACTAATATATACTATCTGAGAGAAAATAGTCTTAACTAATATATATACTTATGTTTGACGATCAATGTTCAAATCCTTTCGGAGTGGAACACTGAAACCCAAATTGAAGTGGGTAAGTGTTAAGTTTTGTTGTTTGTTTTAATTTCTTGCCAGAGGTGCTTGGCCATTTTTTTTTTCAAAGCTGCTTTTGAGTTGTAGAAAAAAATAGAGAGAACCAGAAATTGGAGGTTTTTTTTTCTTCTTAAAAAGTCTAAGCAGAAGCGAAAATTCTCTTCTTTTACTATAATTTATAATTATATTTGGCCTTTTTTTCAAACTTATTCTATTAAATACATGCCATTTTTCACAATTTCACAGTCATTAGCATTTTCTTTTCTTTTTCTTTTTCGAAGATTTGACAAACGCATATTGAATTGCTTGTCAAATATTGATAGAAGTGCTTATCAAATAATTTTGCCCAAGGAAAACCGCTTCTCTCCACCTCACTTTTTTTTTTTGAAAACCCATTTGAAACAAAGTATTTTCAAAAGAAGTGAGAATTGGCAGTGTGGTAGGGCTCTTACACTACCTTGTTGATGGATTCAAGCCTTTTCTTTTATTATTAAATTTTTTGTAGGCATAGCTGTTGCTAAAAACACCAAGGCCTTATAGCTGGTGTATGCACAAAACATATCGTTCCTCGAACTGATAATGAAGAAGAATTGAGAAAATTCAACTTTAATAGAACCTTCTGCTGTTGTGTGTTATTTAATATCAAAATACGGCAGTAATCCCACTCCCTTAGTGGATAATAGGTTGGTACAGAGGAATAACAGCAGAAATACACACCTATAGAGAGTTAGAGACTAGTACCACTACCCTTGCTTCCGAGAGATTAGGTCCCTCCCACCAAAACCTTAGAATACTTTCCTTACTCTCTCACCTAAAACAGCCACTATGTATACTTATTGCTATTCAGTTATCACTTATCACACTGGCTCACACCCTCATGCCCTCGAGGGTCAGTAGTGGTTATAAGTCTTTACGTACAGTGCATTGACCACTAAGTCATTTTATTGGCCGTAGGAAATAGTAGTTAGTGTATTATTTTTTGTTTTTAGACGAAAAAAAAGAATCTTTAGATAATGAAGAGATAGAGTACCAGAAGGTACTTAAACAGAGGACAGGAGATCCTCTCCAAATAAAACAAAAATCTAAGAAAACTTCTCAGACTCTAACTAAAAAAGTTTTCCAATCTTTGTGGAGATTGGGAGACTCCCCTAACAAAACCAATAGCAGAAACCCTCGAAGGACATAAAATAATTGTCTCTCACAGAAGAATGGTGGAGAAAATCTATCATTAAACGCTCCAGCATTTGGCTCCAGAAAAGAACAGCTCAAACCAGCAAGGCAGCGAAGAGAGCACACTGCCAAATAACTTTATGCCCCTTATGCCTCCGGAAACTGTAAATTTGATAGATAGAAAAGCCTAGCTTTAGTCAAAGAAACTAAATGATCTGTTTCAAATATGCCAACCAACTTTAAAGATGATCATTTCTATCAGCTTCTGAAATACATCCCACAAACATTAACGTAAAACTTGCAATTAAAGCAGTATCACCATGTTCAAATTACCAATCATGCAAAAAACCTTAGAAAGAAGGCATCAGAAAGTAGGTTATGACCTGATTTCTAAATTGATTCTGTGATCAATACTGTAACAATTATGCTATTTATGATGCAAGTGACTGGTTGTAGAATCGCTGAGCCAAATTTCATTTCCCTGTATTCCTTTTATCTAGCACCTTCAATTTATTGTGTTGATGTTTCCTATACTGTAGTGACTGACCAATATATAATTTTATTTCTCTAAATGTTACTTTTTGTTCATCATATCACTTTTACACAGGCAGACAGGATGCTTCGTTGTCTCAGTCTGGAGGCTTAAGAAGTGCAGATGTTTGTACTCCAGAGGTATAAAATTTATATTTGTGAACTACTTCATCCATCATAGTTTTGGCTGCTTTAGACGCTGAGTTCTTAAATTCCTCTATTATGACTTATTTTTTTGTACATTTATTTTTTCAGAATTCATATGATTTTGAGAATCCAAAGGAATCTGAATCTCCTCGTTTCCAAGCTATATTACGGGTCACCAGTGCACCTAGAAAGAGGTTTCCTGGTGACATTAAGAGTTTTTCCCATGAGCTAAATTCCAAAGGTGTCCGACCTTTTCCATTTTGGAAGCCTCGAGGGTTAAATAACTTGGAGGTACTTAAGTCTACATTTATTACTTTATTCTGTAGTTGATGCATCACTGAATTGTTTAAGGGGAGCTCTCTCTTTTTTCTGGGGTAATTATTTGTTGTTTTGTGCAGGAGATATTGGTTGTTATTCGGGCAAAATTTGATAAAGCAAAGGAAGAAGTGAACTCTGATCTGGCTATTTTTGCAGCGGACCTAGTTGGAGTTCTTGAAAAAAATGCAGATTCTCATCCTGATTGGCAAGAAACAATTGAAGACTTGCTGGTTTTGGCAAGGAGTTGTGCTATGACTTCATCTGGGGAGTTTTGGCTTCAGTGTGAAGGAATAGTTCAGGAGTTGGATGATCGGCGTCAAGAACTTCCTCCAGGGATGCTTAAGCAGCTTCACACCCGAATGCTTTTCATTCTTACAAGATGTACTCGTTTGTTGCAATTCCACAAGGAAAGTGGTTTGGCTGAGGATGAACATGTTTTTAATCTTCGTCAATCTAGAGTCTTGCATTCTGCCGAAAAACGTATTCCTCCTAGCATGGCAAGAGGTCAAAGCGATGCAAAAGCCTCAAAGCCCTCAGCCAAAAAATTTTATAGTCAGGAGCAGCGTATCTTGGATTGGAAGAAAGATGTTGCACAGCCAGAAAGTACTGCTGAAGATGACAGTTCAAAACACTTTGAATCTCCTTCAAGCAGGGATCGGATGGCTTCTTGGAGGAAATTCCAACCTCCACCTGGAAAAAGTCCTAAAGAATCTTCTCAGTTTAAGGACCAAAATTATGGAAGGGTTGAGCCTCCAAAACTATCAAACAATAGAATATCAACTTCTGATGTGGATCTTTTGGCAGCCAAGCCATCTGAAGTTCTCCCTACCAATGATTCCCAAGAGCATACCTCCAAGCTCCAACAAAAGCCTTCTTGGGGCTACTGGGGGGATCAGCAGAATATAAGTGAGGAGAGTTCAATAATTTGTAGAATATGTGAGGAGGAAGTCCCTACTTCCAATGTTGAAGATCATTCAAGGATCTGTGCTATTGCTGATAGATGTGATCAGAAGGGTCTGAGTGTTAATGAGCGTCTTGTCCGGATTGCTGATACCTTAGAAAAGATGATGGACTGTACACAGAAGGATATCCAACAAGCGGTGGGAAGTCCTGATATAGCAAAGGTGTCAAATTCAAGTGTCACTGAAGAATCTGATGTTATCTCTCCAAAACTTAGTGATTGCTCTCGCAGAGGCTCAGAGGATATGCTAGACTGTTTCCCTGAAGCTGATAATTCTGCTTTTATGGATGACTTAAAGGGGTTGCCTCTGATATCATGTAAAACACGTTTTGGTCCAAAGTCTGATCAAGGCATGACAACATCATCTGCTGGGAGTATGACTCCTAGGTCACCTATAATGACACCAAGGATGAGTCAGATTGACTTGCTGTTGGCAGGGAAGGGCGCTTATTCTGAACAAGAAGATATTCCACAGGCATGTCCTTTTTCTCTTCTTCTTCTTCTTATTATTATTGTTATTTCATTTTCAGTCTTGTCCTTTGTCATTGCAGTTGATTGTCCTTTGTAGCCTACATTTCCCTGCCTTTGTATTCATTCTTAATCATGTGCTCTTTTCAGATGTTTGTTTATAAGCAACCTATTAACAATAATAATCTCTAAATTATGCTTTTTGTGCATCAAATATTTAAGACTAGGAGTGATCATTCAAAATTCCTTTTATCACTTATATTTATTTCGGAGGGCTCTACTTAGAGCACAATAAAGAATTCCTTTCATACTAAAGTTCTTGGAATGATATGGGTTAAGATTATGTTTGCAAATGCCTTTTTTACATCCATCAACTGTCTAAAGGAGATTAAATTAATGTCCTATTTTTATTAAAAATTCGCTACCTTTTTGAAGATGAAATTGTACGAAAAGAACTCAAGGGATGCAGAAGATGCATTTAAAAGATGAATTCTGGGAATAGAGGCAGTGAGGAATTTAGTGGGTTTCGGGGCACTTTTTTTGGACATTGAAGTGTCCGTGGTTGCAAAGCTATATCTATGTTGATTATTTTTTGGGCAAATCAGTGCATTGACTGTTTTTTGTATCGCTTTGTTATATTTGGAATGTAATTGGTTAGCCAATAGCCATCACATTATTACTAACTTAATGTTGGATTTTAAAATGCATTCTGAATAACTGTAATCGTCCAGTATTTTCAACTGGGTGTTTTCTTAATAAGTCTGTTATTGATGGCGTGAAGCTACTTTTTCTTTTCTTTTGGGATATTGTAGATGAATGAACTTGCCGATATAGCACGATGTGTAGCAAATACACCTCTGGATGATGATCGCTCAATCTCATATTTATTATCTTGTCTTGATGATTTGCGAGTTGTTGTAGACCGAAGGAAATTCGATGCACTTACTGTGGAGACTTTTGGAGCACGTATTGAGAAGCTGATACGGTTGGTGTTTTACTGCTATGAATTTCATAGCAAGTTTCTGTAATACAAAAAGCGCTAATCAGCAAGAATTCTTAACGAATAAAACTTGCTTAATTTTGTTTTTACTTACACTGGATATTTTACAGTACTAATAACATTATGTAATAGTTAACTGTGATTTTGTTACTGAATGCCAGCTTCTTTATGATATAACTGTTTTTATGTTCCTATTTGTCCCATATCTATCTTTTCATGCTGAATTGAAATTTTCTTGAAAGTAGTCTAATATTTTTTGCAATATTCTGTACTTTTGATTTCCCACAAGTTTGTGTAACCTTTTGGTGTTTTTTCTTATTGTTGTTTGGTAGGGAGAAGTATTTGCAGCTTACTGAAATGGTGGAAGATGAAAAGATAGATCTATCAAGCACTGTAATTGAAGAAGACGCTCCTTTGGAAGATGATGTGCTTCGTAGCCTAAGAACAAGTCCTATCCACACTTCAAAGGACCGTACTACTATTGATGACTTTGAGATTATAAAACCTATCAGTCGTGGGGCATTTGGACGAGTTTTCTTGGCTAAAAAGAGAACAACTGGCGATCTTTTTGCCATAAAGGTAATTTCACTTTTGTTGCTTCTGTTATCCCATATGAAAGTTTTAATTTACTTGGTAATGGATTTTACCTTTTACTTTATTTGTTGGTATTCTGGAATTTATTTATATGCTCTTAATTCTACTGTGTCGAATGCTGTTACTTTATCTCATATCATCTTGTGCCCTTAGTCTTTGGTGACGTGTGAAGCAGTCACTTCAAAAAGAAAGTTTATGATCCTTATTTTATAGTGCATATTTCACCCAAATTAATGATTCTACTGAACACCTTATTTACTCTTATCACCCCATACCAAAGAGAGAAAAGTTCCCAAAAATCTGCAATAGCCAGTTTGTTCCAAGAGTTAGGCGATTTGCAACATTTTTAACTTTTTTTTTCCCGAAGATTTGTTATTTTGTTGTTTTTGTTTTTCTAATCATAACCTTTTCCTAAGTGGACGTAGGCGGTTATATCATTCTTCTTTCTTAAGAAAACATTTCTTATTTAAAAAATGGGGATCAGAGACAATCTCAAATACTGGGAGAAAAGATTTGTGTCATCAGCAACTTGTAGGTGAGAAACCTACAAGTTCTAAGGCCTTGCCCAACCCCTTATTCAAACCTTCAGTAAAACGCACTAAAAAAATTTCATTACATAGGTGAACAGTAAACGCGGGGGGGGGGGGGGGGGGNGGGGAGAGGATATCCTTGCTGGCTTCTAAACTAAGACTGTGGGTACCCACAGTTAATTCGTATTCTTCTAGATTTCTTCTTGGCATAGTTTATCCCTTTTGTCCTATTTAGTATTTTATGACGTGGCTTATTTGGAAAATCATTTAATGTTTGGAACATTTTTAATGCTTTTACTACTTTGGTCTTACCGTATTGTACTATCATGTAACAGGTTCTCAAGAAGGCAGATATGATCCGCAAGAATGCTGTGGAAAGTATATTAGCAGAACGTGATATCTTAATTACAGTGCGCAACCCTTTTGTGGTGAGTAGGTCTAACTTGCTTATTATTTATTGCTGCTTCATGAAAAGGTAGTCGCATTCTAATGTTAGTGTGAACTGTATCAGGTTCGTTTCTTCTATTCTTTCACATGTAGTGAGAATCTGTACCTTGTCATGGAGTATCTTAATGGAGGTGACCTGTATTCATTGTTAAGGAATTTAGGTTGCCTAGATGAGGAAGTTGCCCGCGTATATATTGCTGAAGTGGTAACTATTGGCTCTAGTCCCTCTTTCTCTCTGCTAATATGCATAAATGATTTTGTATTTATGTGTACTAAATTTAATTTTCTTGTCTATGTAAGGTGCTTGCGCTTGAATATCTGCATTCACTACGTGTAGTTCATCGTGACTTGAAGCCCGACAATTTACTGATTGCACATGATGGTCACATTAAGGTAATTGTTCAAGATTTTTGGTTGAGTAATCCTATTGAGATCCACTTCTGGTAACTTGGATGTGTTTATTTTCTGCTTCTATTAAGCTTGTCAGCTTGGTGTACACATTTTACTAGGATTAGATTGTTCAACAGTTCTATCAATATGATTCTTATGATATATTTGGTTATAATTTTCCCAGAAAATAATTTGTTTCTTTTTATAAAATAATTGATGATAAATTAAGGTTTCTCTCATCCTTGGTGTCAGTATCACACTGTAGCTAGGGAAGATGATTAATGAACTGGAATGTTTTCATTCAATCTTTAGTGATGAAATAAGTAAAAGAACGACAAAGGTCTTAACATTAACTTACGTTGCCAGCCTTGGACTTGAAACATTTGTATAAACTTGAGGCTTATTTCAATAAACTTTACACATCAGCAATTGTGTTCTCAACTTGATGAAAGTTTTTTTATTTGGTTATGCAGTTAACAGACTTTGGGCTTTCAAAAGTTGGTCTCATCAACAGCACTGATTTGTCTGGTCCAGCAGTGAGTGGGACATCCCTTCTTGGAGAGGATGAACCTCAATTACCAATATCAGAGCATCAAAGGGAAAGGAGGAAAAAACGGTCTGCTGTGGGGACACCTGATTATTTGGCACCAGAGATACTTTTAGGAACTGGACATGGTTCGTATAGCCCTTTTTAATGTTTAAGGTGGTTTAATTTTCTTCTCCTGTCTCTTAAATATTGTCTGGATTCTTTCATTATCAGGTTAAAAATTATTGTCCTGGTTTTGAAAGTCAAGTTATTAATGATGTTGACAAGTGATGGCATTTAATTTTAGAGCCATCCTATCCATTGCAAAATAATTATTTTCTATATTATATGTGGACAAAACTTGTGATGTTCTTTTCTTTATCTATTTGATATTACAAAGATTACATTAACAAGTTTTTGTACTAATTTTACAGGATGTACTGCCGATTGGTGGTCTGTTGGTGTCATTTTATTTGAATTGCTCGTTGGCATTCCCCCCTTCAATGCAGAGCATCCACAGGTTTAAATTCTTCCTTGTCCATTACATGTCTGTTAATGATGTTTTAATCCCAGTTCACAGTTATTTTGCTTCCACTTCTCTTTTCTAGGTAAATAGCTTAAAGCACAGACAATATATAGATGGATGTGTGTTTGTCAGTCATTTTTTTATCTTAATTGATTAAATTTCCCATTCAGTGTGCTCATCCCAAATATAAAGGCAACGAAATGACAAATGTAGTAATGATTTTTTAGTTCCTTATGCTATTATTGTTTTCCAACTAAATTTAATAAATAAAATTTGTTAAACAATGTTATTTGAAATTCCTAATAATTATTTTTACTATCAAGAAGGGTTTTTTAATCTCATTATTTTTAATTTTATGGGTTTTATTTTCCTATTTTTGGGAGCCAACTGTGTCCAAACTTTGTTGGAGCCTTGCTTGAGCTTGACATGTGTTCAAGCCAATAATATAGTTTTTTATTCCCACTCATACAGACATGTGTCATTGGTGTCTTATAGTAATGGTGCTAGCCAACACATCTGAATGTAGGTGTTTCAATTCTTTTCCTAAACTTTTTGGACCAGGCATTACTGTCGTTTGTTTTAACAAGGATCAAACAGACTTCATGGTAGATAGGAGGCTCCCAGGGCCAGGAGTACAATTGTAATGTTAAGAGGCCTTCCAACCCGTTTGTCATTCTGGTGGTCTGATTTATGTGTCCCTATACGAGTGTCTAATATTTAAAATTCTAAATTATTGCACTTTAAAAATTACAGAGTACAATTTGCTGGAAAAGATCCTGTGGTTGTCTGTTGGATTGCCTTCTTCTATGCTTGGATCACCTAATCAATAGATTGCAATTGGCGTTAAAATTTTGGTTGAGTTCTCACTAACAGATGTGATGTATTTCATGTTTGTAGACCATATTTGACAACATTCTTAATCGCAAGATACCTTGGCCCCGGGTACCTGACGAAATGAGTCCTGAAGCACAAGATTTTATTGATCGGTAATCAAACATGTTCTGTTCTTTTTCAATTTTCCCTATTTTGCTCCACAAAACTCAGAATACTCGTCCGTAATGGAAGTGTTTTCAATGTCTTTCAGCGATATCTGCTGCTTGTCCATGTGAAAATAACCTTTTCTAATGCATTCTGTACAGCAATCTTGTTTCTTTTGATGTTATAAAAAGCCTAATGCAATTTTGCTATTGATGTCTGGTTCTCTTGCATGTTTTGTTTCAAAGTAATTATTCCACTGTTGTCTTGCTTGTTTAAAGACTTTCTATGTTTTCATAAACTAGAAATTCTGCAATTTTTCATGAGTTCTAATGTTGCTAATGTTGTGTATTAAAAGTGACATCCTCAAATTTAACCATCAGTAATAATGAACTTTTATAATATGCTTTCCTCTGGTTATTGTTTAATCAAGCACTCAACTCATTAATGATTACTTCCTTGTTAAGTGACTTGAGATGTTCAATTTTCAGATTATTAACTGAAGATCCTAATCAGAGACTTGGAGCCAATGGTGCATCAGAGGTGATTTATAGTTTTCAGATAATTGTTAGGAGGCTTGTTACATTGTTATGATATATAATACATATATTATTTTATCATTGTTACAAATGCCTAGTATAATGATACAGGTAAAGCAACATGTTTTCTTCAAGGATATTAACTGGGACACGCTCGCCAGGCAGAAGGTATGCACTTCATTCCATGAGTCAAATGTAAATGGTATAGCAAGTCTGTTGCTGGTGATTTTATGTCCTTTCGTTGTTTTTGCAGGCTGCATTTGTTCCTGCTTCTGAGAGTGCTCTAGATACTAGTTACTTCACTAGTCGCTATTCATGGAATACTACTGATGGCCTTGTATATCCAGCAAGTGATGCTGAGGATTCTAGCGATGCAGATAGCTTAAGTGGAAGCAGTAGCTGCCTTAGCAATCACAACGACGAAGTGGTACTACATTGATCGACATTATTAGTCATAAAATAATAATTGTTGAATTAAACTATTGTGGGTTGACTTGCTCTTGGGAACATTTATTAGGAGGGAGATGAATATGGGAGTCTTGCTGAGCTTGAATCTGGCTCTAATGTCAATTACTCTTTCAGTAATTTCTCCTTTAAGGTATTTTTCTTACATAAGTTATATTCCACGTTTACTTTATAATGTAACCAAATAAATGACATTATCGGTTATATGAATGATTTATAGTATAATATGCAATTTCTTTGTCCCATCGGACTAGGATATTGCATGTGATGGTTTGAAAAGAGGCTTCTCTAAGCTTATTGATGTCATTCAACTGCTCTGGTTTTTTTTTCTCTGCTTGGTTAGCATGTTATGTTTTATTGATTATGATCTTTTTCATTGAATTCATCCTCCATTGAACTGTATCATGTGCCTCCGTCTGGATTTGGCTTTCAGAACCTGTCCCAGCTTGCATCAATCAACTATGATCTTCTCACCAAAGGATGGAAAGACGATCCAGCTTCAAATTCTAGCTCATAAATATCTCATCATCTGTATCAATCCAGAATTCGGCTTTTGAAATATGGCCTGAGCAATTTTTGGGTGTAGAAGCACCTTTGTTGTCTTTATAACTTGTACATGTATGGTTCTACAAAGCCTTTTTCATTTCATCATGTCATAATGTTTTCTGCTGATCTAATTATTTCTGGATTTGCAGAGATTTAGAAGCTCAAACTGGTTCAGGATGTGCACTTACTTATTAGGTAACAAATCAGCTCTGGATTTTTTTTTTCAGTCTTTGGTTTATGTTGTTGTGTTATAGATGAACTGGGGGTGTGGGGACTGTGTAAAGTACTTTAAAATGCATACCCCTGTTTGTTGCTCACATTTGTTCTGTGGTGGATTTCTCTTGCTTTTGTTAATATAATAGCAATGGGAGTGAGGACACATCCCTTTTTGTTCAGGTCTCTGTAATTTTCTGAACTTTCAAATTTTGAGATATAGTCAAGCCTCTTCTTAGCTCTCCCCTCACACCTCTCTTTTGTTTTAGGGAAAAACTTAAGTAAGTTTCATCAAATTATAAGTTTGATTCACATTCTCTCTTCTATAATTTGCCATGAGAAAAGATGTATTTAATATACTCTCTCTTTAATGATTGGTCATAATAAATTATACGTTTGGTCATAATAAATTATACGTTTATTAATGAGCTATATAACAAAGATATAAAGAACTTCACTTAAGTTTAGTCCTTTCTTTTATCCCCCGGTTTTAGTCTTTCTCACTTCACCATGGTTAATCTCAAGTGATTAACTCGCTGACTTGGTATGTGTCAGGTGATCACAGTATGTATCATTTTAAATCATTAAATTTGGTACATGTATGATTTGAGATCTTGAAGCACACTTGACTTATTGAAAATGATTCTTTTTTTTGGTAAACTATTGAAAATGATTCTTAGCCATAGAAACCTGTGCATGTAAATTGAAATAAACTTGTGCCGACAGAAACAGTTGAATGAATTCATTTAAGAAGCTTAAGTGTCAAAAATAGACATATTTCTGCCCTTGATTTTCAATTTTCTATCCAATCCACAGGACCACATACCTGTAATTATTGCAACTGCCAACTGGCATTGATTTTTGGAGTAAAAGTTGAGCATTTTAGTTGGGTTTTATTCCTAGGAAGTTACGGCAACAATCGGTTAGGATGAGTATAACTTCCACGGATTCTATTTATTTTAACTTTTTAATTGAATTTGTAAGGTTTTAAACATTTTTTAAAATTTAGTTGTCAATATGAATTTGTTAAAATTTTGTAAGGCTTAGATATATTGATTTGTTTTATAACATTTTGTTTTAGTTATTGTTCTAATTAGACACATGAACATATCAAAGATAAAATTTATTAAGTAACTGTGGAGACAAATGTATTTGATATGATAAAAAACCTGAAATTATATATATCTAATAAAAAAATCCATGTAGATTCTGAAAGTTAGTAAATTAATTTAAAGGGTAAATTCTAGGTACCTTGTCCTATTGACTGGTTTCACTTTGGTATCTTGTTCTTTACACCGTTATCACTTTGGTACCAAATTTTATTTCCTCGTTAGATTTTGACGATGAAAGTCACGTGAGGCGCACGAGGGACTCAAAAACACCAATCTGGCCATTTTTCATCTTCACACGACCATTTTTCATCTTCACACGACCATTTTTCATCATCCATTCGCGATTCCTCTTAGATTTTGACGGCCAAAATTTTGGCTGTGTGAATCGCAGATGGATGATGAAAATTGGCTGGTTTGGTGTTTTTGGGTCCCTCGTGCGCCTCACGTGACTCTCATCGTCAAATTTAACGCAAAAATAAAATTGGGTACCAAAGTGGTAATGCTATAAAAGACAGGGTACTAAAGTATCACTTTTGAAAGAATAGGGTACCAAAGTTTCACTTTTAAAAGAACATGGTATCAAAGTGGAACCGGTCAATAGGACAGGGTATCAAAGTGAAATTTACCCTAAATTAAATAGGCCAAAGCCCTATTTTGGTCCCCCAGTTATGTTCAGTGTTCCAAATTGGTCCCCCAGTTATTTTTCGTTCCATATTGGTCCCTCAGTTATGCAAAACTTGTCAAAATTGATCCTTCTAACAGTTTCCATCCATTTTTCCATTAAAAAAAAGATAAAATTGATTTATAACTCCTAAAAGTTTAAATTTTTTACATCAATGACCTTTTTCTCTATAATAGGACTAAAATGTAAGAAATAAAAAATAACTTGGGGGTTTTAGTTTATTTCACAAAAAAACAATAATCTCTCTCTCTCTCCTCCACATCGGCTCTCTCTCTCCGTCCAAACCCCACCTCCCCGCTTGCCACTCTTTCTTCTCGCCTCAAGTCATCTCTGACGAGGGTCTCTGCAACTACTCCGGCGGCGGCTCAGGTTCCGACCTCCGACAAGGCGACGACGGCGGCAAGATTGAAAACCTCTTCCTTTGACCGAAAATTTCTTCACACCAAAGCAAATAATCGAACACAAATATATTAGAACCCTATTCAAAGGCAAGGCAGAAAAGCAAAAAATTTCTTGAATTCTTCAAATCAAATCATATAAGCCTAACATCGATATAAACCTAAAATTTCTTGAATTCTTCAAATCGAATTCTTCATTAATGCCTCCTTCCATGAAAAGCTTCATGGGGTCTTTCTTTGAAAGTTCATTAATGCCTCCTTCCATTCCTCTTTCACAACCCAGTACCTGTGCCGCCGCCGGAGTAGTTGCAAAGACCCTCGTCGGAGATGACTTGAGGCGAGAAGAAAGAGTGGCAAGCGGGGAGAGAAAGCGAACAAAGAGAGGTCTTTTTGTTTAAATTTAATTACAATCTCAATTTATTTTTTGTTCTTACGTTTTGATCCTATTATAAAAATGAAATGACCTTAATGTAAAAAACTAAAACTTTTGGGGGAAGAAAGTTTATTTTTAATTTTTTTTAACAGAAAAATGGATGGAAAACGTTTGAGGGACCAACTGCGTCAAATTTTGGAAAACTGAGGGACCAATATGAAACAAAAAATAACTGAGGGACCAATTTAGAACATTGAGCATAACTGAAGGACCAAAATAGAACTTTGGCCAATTAAATATGAGGTGGAAAGGTGTAAGTGAAAGAGTGACCCGAGGTAATTGCAGTTCATAGATTCATGAGTAAGTTTCGGACAAGGAATTACATATATCAAATTGAAAAGATTAGGGGAATTAATAAGTCGCTATCTGTCGAATACTAAATTTGCTCTTTGGTCTAATAGTCTAACTTGTAGGAAAAGAATGAAAATTGTATATATATCATTGTTGTCAGAACCGGATCGGACGGTCCGATCGGTCTGACCGCCAACCGAATGTGAAAGCGAGTTGGTTCGACCAAAAAAACCAAACTGTCGGTTGGACCGGATTGAACCGGTTTTAACTGGACAAAACCGGCGAACCGGGGTCGAACCGCTGGACCGAACCGGCGGTCCAACTATTTTTTTTTTTTTTTAAATCTCAAAATTTTTTTTTTTGCTTATGCTCTCTATTCATTTTCTTATTTGGTCATCTTCCTCTATTTTGTGTTGAACTTGAAATTTGAGGGTCGAAATGTTAAATTTAATTAACTATTATGAATTTATGACTTATTAGATCTTGTTTAAGATACATTAAGTCCATTCACTTGCTTGAAAAAATGCATTTAATCNATATATATATATATATATATATATTTTAGGAAATGGATATCAAATATATGAAACAGAGAAAGAATCGCAAGTCTGCCATCCATATATATCTTTTTGTTCTTGATTTTTAGAGCTTCGTTGAATTCGATCCGGGTCATATATTTAGTTATAGTAGAAACATATTTTAATAAAATTTTAAGTTCGAGACTTTGTTAAAAATAATATTAAATTGTTTGTCACTAGATCAACTCTTTATTAATCATTTAAGTCATCTAATACTGTTATCCAAAAGTCCATTTTTGAAGGACCAAGTATAAGACTCATTTAATGAAGTAATAGACTTCGTTGCATGCGAATTCAACAAGTTTTATATATATCAACCTCGTACAAAAATTAGAAAAAGAAAGGCACTCAAACCCCAATATAAAGGCATGGTTATGACAACAAATATTTAGTGTAGTGGTTGACGAGCTACACTCTAGGTGAGAGGACCCAAGTCGATCTCTAGAATCGACATTGTTAGGAGGGTTCAACCGTTTCGTCTTTGTAGCCCGAATAGAATTAATCTTCGTTTAGACCATTACACGAATAGACGGGAAACCATGATATTACTCAAAAAAAAAAAAGCATGGCAGTTAAAATTTCTAAGAAATTGTGAGAGAGGTGGCAAATATCCAACCGTTACATTTTGTATGATCGACAATTTTGTCCTGTGACACACTGAAAGAGTCAAAAAGAATTGAAAGAAGGTATAAAAATAATACATGAATAGCCAAGAGACAAATGGTAGGGTGTCTACCATTGTTTCTCTTCCATCACTTTCTTATTAATATCTTTCTAACCCTATTTGAATGCAGCCTCAAGAAAATTACCACAAAGATAATGAGGTTTTAGATGACAACAAAATATCATCATCGTCATCATCATATACATCAGAAAAAAGTTGGACCACATTATCAGAAACTCTTACTTTGACTTGTCATTCCAACATCTTGTTGTGAAAACCCTAATGGCTTGTGGTCCACCATGAACTTGCACATGCATCCTCATGCTTTATCAGCTTTTCATAGATATGGGTTTGATATTTGAAACTCCAAAGATCAAATTTAAAGAGAAGATTTACTTGTCCCAAAATTACAGTTTACTTTTGAAGATATGAAAAAAAGAAAAAAATTGTTTATCACTATTTTATTTTTTTTACAAACATTAATTCTTTATCCCTATGAATAATATTTTAAGACTTCATACTTGATAGTCGATATTTATTAAAAAATTATAAACTAAAAAATACATCTCTCATAATTAAAGACTGAATTATAGTCAATGTGGTTTGATTCACTTGATCACCTTCCGCCCATAATAATTGCATGGTTTGAGTTCGATTCCTAGTAATGTCTCATTTGGTGGGTTATCTGTAAGTGCTATTTAAGTCCGAAGGCTTGCCCTGCCATCCCCTCACCTAAATTTTTCCTCACAAAAAAAAAGACCGAATTATAATTTTGACACAGTTTTAATGATAGATATTTTCTTAAATTTTAAAACAAAAAAGGATGTGAAAGCATTTGTTTAACTTATGCTTAGTATTTGTGGGGGCCTAATTGTTGACCTTTGATGTTGTACGTACCTTGTCATATCCATAATCCTAGGGCCATGGACCCCCCTAGATTTTGCTAATATATATAACATATAAAGACATTTATGTATTAAAATATAGGCTAAGTGGTTTTGGCCCCTGCCACATTTTGCCCTTTCCTTGAATGACAAGGGTTCGATACTCTCTCAATACAATTTCTTTAGAAAAATTGCGTTAGTTTGTACTTTTTACATTCTTTTATTTCTGCACAAACTTTTTTTTTAACAACGTACAAACTATTTTTGACTATAAGAGCTTTATATACATTTGTCTATTCATCTGAAGATTAAAATCTTATTTTGGTCTTTCATATATTATCTTTTTTTCAATTTGGTCATTCTTATTTTTTTTTCTCAATTGAGTCTCTTACAAATGCTTTCATTATCAAAGTTTGTCCCTCCATCTAATTCTTAATGGAGTTACTGATGGGCATTGTTAAATGATAACATAAAGTTAGTCCCTTCATCATCATTTAACGTTTTTTTTTTGGGCCAACCATCATCATTTAACTTGAAACATCATTTAATTACTATTATCGCTCAAATCTCGTTATTTCTTTATATATTTTTTATGTTTAATAGTTTTTTCTTGTTTAACTTATACATTTTATCTTATAATATTGATAATATATAGAGACAAATAAGACCAAAATAAATTTTATTTTGGTCCCTAATATTTACCCAAAGTTCTACTTTAGTCCTTAATAATTTTTTTTTCCGTTTTGGTCCTTAATGTTTTCAAAAAGTTTTATAATTGGCCGCTAACTATTGAATATGGTCTTATTTTTCTCATATCAAACCCGAACATTAAGGACCAAAACAAAAATTTAGATAAGTATTAGAAAATAAAATACAATTTCGACCAAAAACATATTTCGGCCCCCCCCCCTAACCAAAAATCCTGACTCCGCCCCTGCATAATCCCTATTCAAATACCTTATCTTTAGTTTATTGATTAAGATACAAGTCCATGATTAATTTTTTTTTTGGTAGAAAAGTCCATGATTAATTTTTTTTTTGGTAGAAAAGTCAATGATTTTAGCTCTTGCTAAAATTTAACTTTTTGTATAAATGATTAAATATATGACATGTAATTTAGTAATTCTTTTTTGGGTTTAATTATCAAAATGCAAGAAAGATTCTTGTATATTTCCAAAACAGAAAATGAAAAAGTCTGAATATTATATTCAACACCAATTATAGGTAATATGAAGATTTATGTAAATGAAAAGGCACACTACATTAAGCAATCGTTATTTCAAACTTAATTTAACTTATTGAGAAGACACACCTCCATCATTACTCAAAATAGTGACCATGAGTCACCTATTTTCTCTTCTAAACCATTATTTCCAAATTTTTTATTTTTATTTGCTGAAATAGCACTCTTTGAAGTCCTACTTCAATTCGTCAATAGAATTGGATGAGGAATTAATTAAGTTGGTTAGTTTATTGGTATAAATAATCAATCTTCACCAACGTGGCTTCACATGTACACCAACCTTTTTTGGCAAGAAATAAGAACTAGAGTGTGATTTTATTACACGCCACCGACAAGACACCATAACCAACTCTAACATTTCAGTTTCAACAAAAGCAAAAGTGAGTCTCTCTAAAGCATAAATAATAATTACATCAACCACAACCTCACCTACAAATGCTAATGGAGCACATGTTCACCTCCTTCAAATAAAGTGGTGGGAAAAATAGTACACTAGAGGAGTGGTGGTAAAAAAAAAAGAGTGGCATTAAAGATTGACCCAGTTGGTACGAAGGCAACTCATAACCTATAAGATCGTGAGTTCGAATCTTGTTGTCGATATGCAGGTCTTGTTAGTAGGCGATCTGTAAGTACCTATGTAAACGCTCATAGAGTCTGGAGGTATGCCCTGGTCTCAGTGAGACCCGAAAGCCCAACTCACTTAAACTTTTTCTTTAAAAAAAAAACGAAAGTGAATATTTTATAATTGGGTGCTAAAGAAACTTGAGACCAAAGTGAGGAAATGCAAGAGTTAGTTCAAAAAGAAAATCAAAGACTAAAACAATAATGTCTATATAATAAAACTAATATATTAATTTACCCAAATATACAACATAATCATAGGATTTTGCTAGCAAAATATGGACTTATAATCAAGCAAATATGGTCGTCATCCTCTTTTGTGAGTTTTCGAATAAAAATATAACATTCAAAGCAACTTTTGGAAAGAATCAATCATCATGTGACGCTGAAGTATTAAAACAAAAACAAAAATAGGTATACACATATCATGTTTTTATAGTAGAACCTGAAATGCAGCCTACATTTTTGTCCACATAACAAGACCAATTGAACTTATAAGTCATGAGAAGATACATTATCATCATCCATATCATTGATCAAATCAGATTGTTGGATTTGGCTGATTGATTCTTCTTCCTCTTTAAAGATATTATTATTCCCACGCAATTCTCCAATCCTCTTTGTGATTTGGGACATAGAAGGACGTTTATCTGGGTATGAAGCTGCACAATCTACAGCAAGTTGAAGCAATTGAACCATCTCTTCTTCAACATTTTGATACCTTAAAAGCTCAACATCAAATACCTCAGATGTCCATTCTTCTCTTACAACAGATTGAACCCATCTAGGTAAATCTACTCCTTCATCATTCAAGAGAGAATGTGTGGGAGCCTTTCCTGTGAGGAGTTCCAAGAGCAACACGCCGAAGCTGTAGACGTCAGCCTTTTGAGACACCTTCCGGGGATCGGTTACCTCCGGTGCCCGGTAGCCGGCAACCCGGTTGGGAGTGGAGGAAGGGCTGGCTAAATGTGCAAGGCCAAAATCAGATACTCTGGCTTCATTGGATCTGGTGAGGAGTATGTTTGATGACTTTATGTTTCCATGAGAAACATTAATCCCTTGTGAATGTAGGTACTCAATGCCTCTAGCAGCACCAAGAGCAATGCTTAATCTTAATTCCCAATTCAATGGTGTCCTACCTGCCCCTTTATTTCCTGTTACAATAAGAGATCTCAATCAATATTGTAACATATATCATCTTTCAAGGACTAAATCATCAATTTGCTCTTTTTCATATTTGTAGTTCTATGGAAGTTCAACTAGTATCAATGTAGAACAGAGCAATTGAACCATACTGCTAATGGGATGCATAAGATATGAACATAAAAAGTTGGTCACAATTTCATCCTTTTCCACAATGAATGACTAATGACAATTACCAATCATGCATTCCCAAGAAATGATAAGCAAAAGATCAAAAGACCAACAATCATAAGTTCATAACCTGAAATCCTGTTTAGAAAAAGCAAAAACAGAAGAATTAAATTAAGAATCTCACCATGCAAAAGTGCAGATAAGCTTCCCATGGACATGTAATCATAAACAAGAAGCTTTTCATCTCTGCTATAATAATAAGCCCTTAGAGGCACCAAATTCTCATGATCCATTCCTCCTACAACTTCAATCTTCTCCTTGAATTCTCTCTCTGAAATTGTCACATCCTTCAATCTCTTCACTGCAACCACAGGTCCAATCTCCAAAACCGCTTTATACGCTGTGCCAAACGTGCCCTTACCCAAAACTTCAGCAGAAGCCCTAAGCAAATCCTCAAGATCAAACACCTTCGTTGAATTACCAAAGAAAACCAACTTCTTCGATTCGCCGCCGTCTACGGTGGTGCTTCCCGCCGCCGGGACGGCGGAGTATCCGTTGCTGTGTTCCACGTCGGAAATCCCTTTCTCGCCGGGAATTTCCGACTGAGGATGATGCTTCTCGAGTGAAATGTCAAGCGATCTTGTCTTCGGATTGCTCCTTTTCCGGCACAGAATGATCAGAGCGAAGAGAAGAAGTATCAGAAAAATCGCAGATCCTACAACGATTCCGGCAATAGCGCCGCCGGAGAGTCTCTTTTTCTTCTTCTTCTCCGTCGTGTTTACGCCATTGTTATCCGCCGCCGCCGTCGGAGGAGTTCCGTTTCCGTTTCCGGCGACGTCACCGGGACAAATCTTGAGTGGCTTTCCACACAGCGAGTTTCCTAGAAACGAATCTTCGGTAAACGTCTGCAATTTCTCTGGTACGGAGCCGTTTAGGAAATTGTTCGAGACATTGAACTGTTCAAGCTTCGTCAAATCTAGGTCAGGAATCGAACCGGAGAGTTTGTTGTTTTCGAGGAACAGAGTCCTCAACCTGGCCAATTTGTTGAATCCGGCGGGAATTTTGCCGGAGAAGTTGTTATCGGCGAGATTCAGGCGAACCAAATCCGGCAACGCGAACAAGAATTCAGGTAATTCTCCAGAGAGAAGATTCTGCTGCAAGTAGAGATTGCGAAGATTGACGCAAGAAGCGAGATCTGAGGGAAGATTTCCGGTCAAGGCATTGAAACGAAGGCTTAGAGTGCGAAGGAGAGTCAAGTTGGGGAAAACGCCGGCGGGAATTTGGCCGGAGAGAGCGACGGCGGGAAGACGGAGCTGAACGACACGGTCGTTTTGGCAGTGAACGCCGAGCCACGAGCAGGGGCTTTGTTCGGAGATGTTCCAGAACAGAGTTCGGCCGCCGACGGCGGAACGGAGAGAGATGAGAGCGAGACGCTCGGAAGATAGATCTGGTTTTGCGAAAGGAAGCGAAATGAGGAAGAAGAAGAAGAAAACGACGGTGTTAGTGGAAAACAGAGAATGAAACGACATTGTTGTGTAATGCAGAGAAGAATGTGTGTGTGTGTGGGGTTTAAGTTTTAAGGCTTAATTTGATGATGATGATGATAAGGTCTTAGGATGAGAGGAAGAAGAGAATGACAGAGAGAAGCCATTATTGGAGAATTGAAGAGCTTGCATGAAAGAAGAAGAAGAAGAAGAAGAAGGTAGTACAAGCTGTGTGCTATAGTGTGCTACTGATGAAAAATATCAAAATATTACTCTCAACACTGTTAAACTAAGTAAGCATGCTTATTTTTGTTACTATATATATATATATATAGATAGATAGATCGATATAGAATTATAGATAATATTTTTGTTACTATATATACATAATACTGTTTCGGATTGGTCCTATATATTTCCATGATATTTCAAATTGGTCCCAAAATTACTTAATGTGGCCAAATTGAGTTACGAGTTTCTTTTGACAAGTACTTAATGGTCCTGCATATTTCCATAATATTTGTCTTATTTCAAGCTCAAATGTAGCAAATTTAGAGTTACGAGTTTTTTTGACGAGTACTTTGGGGTCATCAACAAACGATGTCAAATTGAGTCTCAAAAGTGGATAACTCGTTTAATAGTCAAACAAGTAAAATTGGTAATATCTCTCTCCTTTGGAGTTCAAATGCGACAAATTTAAAGCTACATGCTAACTCCTAAAAAGTTTTTTTCGCTAGAAAATGAAGTCAAATTGTGTCTTGAAAGTATTTTGGAGACCAATTTGAAACATTATGAAAATATATGAGACTAATCTGAAATAAATGATAGATAAAGGACCAATTTGAAACCTACCCCATACATAAGAGACCAATTTGAGACTTTGACCTTTTTTTTTTTAATGTAATCTCTCTTTTATGATTAATTTGTATTGCATTTATTTATGACAAAAATATAAAATCTTTGTATAAGTTCAATTAATTATGTGTTCAAATTTAGAGTCCTACTTTATTACATATAAACTTAGATAGTGGATATTAATTTGAAGCGCTAAATGCAGTTTCTGCTTACTAAAATGAAAACTACACATGTACTTCTATCTTAGTAAATGAAAACTACATAAGAAAAAACATAACTATAATTATCTGATCTTATAATTTTGTGAAAGATTATTAATTAATATCATTTATGTACACTAAATACATGATTTAAAAATTTTATTTTGCTGGCTCTCCAATGCATGGCATTCTGAGTAATATCATTTTTTTTATTGAAATATTTTGAGTAGAATTTACTTTGTCATCCAGAAATTATGGGTGTGGTAATAAATCAACAACTGGTCAAATACGTCTATGTCACATTTTTTTTTTCTTTTGTTTAATTTGATTTTGTCATTTAGGACAACCACCTCGTTTGATTTTAGATGAAGTAATAATTTCATACCCACATGCAACACCCACATTGCCTCTTTTATCAGAAATCATGGGATTCCAAAGTTAGGTGAAAGAATTTTTTTAAGAAAAAAAAGTTAAGAAATGTAAATTGGAAATGATAATACAATAATTTTTTAGAGTTATATTTTTATTAGCAAAAAGAAAACTTGAATAATAAGAGATGAAGCTCCAGAGATTTTAAACTCTTACCACTTCAATCATTTTCTTAGCTCATAAACATTTGGGTACCAACTACCAATAGTCTAATGTGGATTTTTTTTTCTGTTAAACCAAAATTTAGAACTTTAAATAACACGAAACACCAAAAGAAAAGGGTGTCTTAAGAAAGTCTAGAAACATTTATTGGCATTTTAATTACAAGTGATATTTTTCTATTTTATATTACTCCTATCATACAAAATGCTGGTATTTTTATCAAAAATTAATTAAAATTATATATTAATAAATATAAATATAAGATTTGAATATTTTTTTTATTTTATAAAAAAATAGTTATCTGTTGTTTTTTAAATATTTCTTAATTTAACCCTTTTAAAGAAAACTAAATATAAAATGAATGAAACTTCTTAAAAACATATTGGCAGAATTACACTTTTGCTCTTATATGTTTTGAGTGAGTTTCAAACCAACTTTTTATCTTCTTCTTTTTTGTGAAAAATTAGTTTTATATATTTATAAAAATGTTATTTTTTTGTCCAAACTTCATTGTGGACCCAATTTGAGTTATTTATTTATGTTCTCAATTAAAAAAAAATTGTCGTGAGTAACTCGTAACTCAAAATTCATCACATTCAAACTTAAAACGAAATAAATATAATTAATGTTACTCGTTTTGATGGTAAAAAGAGAGATTCACTTTTGGAGTTTATTTTAACCTTTGAAATGAGGAAAAAACTTGCAAAGTAATACTTAACTTCAAATTTATCGTATATAAATTTAATATGAAAGATACATAATTACATTTAATTGTTAATGGTTAGAATAAAAAGTAAAAATTTCAAACAATATATAAAACTAATTTCACACAAAAATAAAAAATAAAAAATTAGATTGAAACTCAGTAACCAAAACTATAATTTAACACACATATATATATATATATACTAGGGGCTTTGCGTGCCCTAACGAGCACGCAAATATGTATGTAAAATAAATAAGGAACTAAATTGTTAACTTAGTAAAGAAAAAGAGACCAAATAGTAAATTTTCTCTTATTTTTAATTTCATAGACTACAGTTTTAAATACGGAGGACCAGAAAGGGGTGGAGCCATATAATATAACTAGAGGCTTTGCGTGCCCTAACGGGCACGCAAATATGCATATAAAATAAATGAGGGACTAAATCGTTAACACAGTAAAAAAGAAGGGATCAAATAATAATTTTCCTCTTATTATTAATTTTGTACTATAGTTTTAAAATGTGGACGACCAGAAATGGGTGGAGCCATATAATATAAGATATATATATATATATAATATATATATATAATAGGGTAAATTACATTTTGGTACCCTGTGGTTTGACCTCATTTCACTTTGGTACCCTGTAGTTTGAAACTTGATACTTTGATACTCTGAGGTTTTCTCTGTTAACACATTGGTACCCTCAACTACTTCTCCGTCAAATTTAAACGGAAATTGGCATCTGCATCTCACCTGAACTTGATTTACTCCAACATAGAAGCCGAAAACGAAGACGAAGTGAGTAATTCGTTATAGTGAAGCCAAAAGTTGTTGAGATTGCTTCTCATAAGGGAATCCATCAGCCTTGGAGTCATCCACAGACCAAACAAAAATGCCATTGAGTGTGTTGCAGGCATCAAAGAATCCATTGGCTGGACCCAACCCACCACTCCCATCACTTATAAAGCTCACCAACACCTTCATTCCCTCCTTCGTAATTCTGGCTCTGTGTATTAAAGTAACCAATGAACTCAAACACCGTCTTGCTCTTGGCATACGCGTAGAATTGAAAATTCACATAATCTATAACCTGCTTAATTATAGCTTTTCCATAATGCCAATTACCGATTTTGTACTTGCTCGCTGTCAAATGGAGCAATGAAAGCGAAATGGATGACCTTGTTGACCTTGAGGGATTGGATTAGGCGTCCTATGCACTCCGAGAAAGTGGTCGTGTTGGATTTGAAGTGCTCGTAGTCGATGTCGATTCCGACGAGGTTGTATTGTTTTATGATGCTCGTGAGAGATGAGACTGCGTTGAATTTTCTATTGGTGGAAGTAGAGCCAGAGGTATCATAGTGTATTGAGGAAGGTTTGGACGATGAGATGAAGGGAGAAATTTAGGGATTTAGGGTTTCGACTATGGATGAAGACGAAATTTTGGTTCGTGTTTGTCGCTCCAGGCTGCCTTTGATCTTTCATTAGGCTTAATGTTTGAGTAAATGGCGTTTAAGTGTGACACGTGAGTGGCAGGTGCGAAAATCTGTTAAAATTTAACGGAAAAATAATTGAGGGTACCAATGTGTTAACAATTAAAACCTCAAGGTACCAAAGTGTCAGGTTTTAAACCACAGGGTACCAAAGTGAAATGGAGTCAAACCACAGGGTACCAAAGTGTAATTTACCCTATATAATATTTGGAAGTAGAAAACAGTGCATATCTTATATGCATTGGCAAGCGAAATAGACAGATATGCGACAGTATAAGAATAAGACAGTAACTACCAAATTGGTCCCTGGATTATTGGCTCGCTGACAAATTGGTCCCCGAATTTAAAAAATTGACAAATAGGTCCCCGAATTTTTCTAACGAGTCAAATAGGTCCCCGAATTTTTCTAATGTTAGTCAAATAGGTCCTCGGATAACATGCACAAAAGGACCTATTTGACAAATATTAGAAAAATTCGGGGACCTATTTGACTCGTTAAAAAAATTCGAGGACCTATTTGTCAATTTTCTAAATTCGGGGACCAATCTGTCAGCGAGCCAATAATCCAGGGACCAATTTAGTAGTTTACTCAAATAAATTTTAAAAATTTCCCTCGATGCCTGTAAAAGTTTTAGCTATCCCAATGCATTGTGAAGCTAGTTCTATTTTTATATCACAATATGTCAACAATATCAGAACAAAAGAGCAATATTTTCTCTGTCTTTTTTTTAAAAAAATTTTCCAAAATCATACCTCTCACTCACATTTCTTTAATAGAGTAGAAAGAATTTATTAATTAAAGCTTATACTTGCTATTATTTATGACATGAGAATTTTTTAATCATTATAAGTTCTTGAAATCATATATTGATAAAATATAATATAACAACAAAAGAAATTGGTAAATACTAGTTGAAGACTTGAAGGTAGTATGATAATAAGAAAAATAGAAATTTCTGAAATAATGTATAAAATAAACCGAATGAAATATATATATATATATAAAGATTAAATATATAAAATGAATACATAAATTTTCCTTCTTGTTTTTTTTTTCTCAAAACTTGATAAGAATTTAGCTTAAATATCTAAAATTTTCTGAATTTTATTTATTGTGCAAAAATTTACTAATATTTGAAAAGTAACTAGAAATTCTTAAGTTTTTTTTAGTAAACTACTAAATTGGTCCCTGGATTACTGACACGCTGACAGATTGGTCCCCGAATTTAGGAAATTGACAAATAGGTCCCCGAATTTTTCTAACGAGTCAAATAAATCCCCGAGTTTTTCTAACATTTGTCAAATAGGTCCTTCTGTGCATGTTATTTGGGGACCTATTTGACTAACGTTAGAAAAATTTGGGGACCTATTTGACCCGTTAGAAAAATTCGGGGACCTATTTGTCAATTTCCTAAATTCGGGGGCCAATCTGTCAGCGAGACAATAATCTAGGGACCAATTTGGTAGTTTACTCGTTTTTTTTTGTTTTATGCAAGAAAATTTTAATTTTCACTTACTTTATAATTTTTTAATATGATTAAATACAGTCATAGTTAATTATAAATCACAATCAACCTCAAGTTCAGTAATATTTAAAAATTAAAAATCAAATTTTTATACAAAATTGAGTCTTTGCATTGATTCATTGAAAACATTTTACACCACTTTTTAAATTTTTAAAGATATTATCTTCAAAAAATTATACATTTGGACCTACAAAATTTAAAGATGCCATACACAAGTACACACAAGAGATGCAATAAGAGCAAAAAGAAGATGATAGGTTTTACCTTTTGGTGAGGCCTATGGTTGAAATTTGAAAAGACTGCTATAGTCTCTAAATATTAATTGGTTGCATTATTTTCGTATCCTACAAATAGTTTTTAGTACATTGCCACCAAAGATCACACAATAATAATAACAATAATAACTCATCATTAAAGTATATATGCTGCATGTGTGACAGTAAACTTTTATTTCATCACGTACAAAACCCTTTATTTTCCACTACTTTTTGTTCTTTTATGAGCATGACATAATAGTGCTAATGCATTTTTGAACACATCCATCAATCTTTTGCAGTTTGCCTATTTCAAGTTTATCTATCTCTTTTGTATTGGCAAAAAATATATCTGTATAGTTTCAAGTTTATGTTTTTTTTCTTTAAAAATCATAACTTTATTTTGGTCCTCAATCTATAGTGTAAATTTCATTTTGATCCTACAATTTTTGTTCCTATTTTGGTTTTTAAATTTTCTCATTTGTTCCCTCGATAGTTTAAAATATGTTTTCATTTGATTTTTGTTGGTACATTTAAGTTGAACGCTCATATGTGTCATAATAAATGAGTTGGTAGAGAGAAAAAAATCAATAACAAATTTATCTTCAATTTGTGAAAATTAAAAAAGAAAGTTTTATTAATGACACATACGATAGAGAAATGATCATCCTCAACTATTTATATTAGAATTAACGGTATAAATTAATTAAACAAAATCCTATTTTAAGCTAATCGTAAAACAAATAAGAAAGTTGGAGGACAAAAGTAGAAAAAAAAAAGTTTTATGACCAATACAAAACTGACCTTATAGTTTGAGGACCAAAATGAGGTATTAACCTTTCTCAAAATATTCTCCTCCTTTTTTTTCTCCTTTTTAATTTTATTCTTTGATAAATAATTCACCACAAACCGTCTATTATCTGCACTATACAAAGAAAAGAATTCTTTTTTAAAAAAAAAAAAAATCTTTTGCATTCTTAGAAGTTTTCCTTCTCTCTCTACGTCCCACAACCACACTTTAGACTTTTGACAGAATTCGTCACCAAAAATTAAAAAATTAAAATTAAAATGAAAGTTTTTGTTTGGTTAGCCAGCCCAATAATTATTAACTTCTTGGATAAGTTTTTCTTTGTTAGATTAACAAGTCTAGTCTTTATCAAGAAAAACTTAATTTAAACAGTTAAGTGGTTGATCTCATTCTCAAGCAAGTACTATAATCTTCCAAAATACTTCCTAGATTTATAATGATATTCTTAACTAAATTTGGTGTGTGTGTATGTATATATTTATGTTTTTTTAATTACATATATATATATATTAAACCAGTGAAGTATATATATGTACGTATCAATTACTAAAGTGTTGTACAAAAGTTTTGTCAACTATTTAGGAATAGTAGGCAATCTGTGTAGATTGTAAGAATAGTAAAAGTGTAAAACTCACACTTATTTATCATTATTTTTTTTGCCGGAATTATTTACCATTATTTATTCATTCCTTTTGGAACAATTCCATTTTTTCAAAAAATAGGTGATATGTCCTTATTGAAAATTCAAAATTATTTGTGTAAGATATAAAAAAATATTAAATAAATATTTTCTTTTTAAAATTATTTTTATAAACATGACTTGATTCAAACATAGGATATTATACTTTAAAAAATTCAATTAGTTATTTACTGTGTTAAATTTTTTCAAAGGATAGCATTTTTCCTGAAAATAAAAGTGTAGAGAAAAACATAATTGTTTTTAAAAGTAAATATTTTTTTATTACATATTGCGTTTAATTTTATCTAACTTCTAAAATAATAAATTATTTTTAAATATGACTACGAATGAGTGAGGGTGCCAGTAGCCCAGTAGGCTGTAGGCCCCAAGCTTTAATCATGGGTGTCAAAAAAAGGCCCATAAGATAAAGAAGACGAAACTTCAAATTTCTCAATTTTATAATTAAATTCTCTAATAAAATCATAAAGATATTTGGAAATAAATAAAATAATACATTTTCGAAAAGAATTGTTAAGAAAAAAAAATTAAATTATCAGTTAATAGTAAATACCTGAAAAGTCCAATTAATTTCTAAGGTAAATTCACTTTGGTACCTTGTTTTATGGACACTTTGGTACCGTATTCTTTCAAAAGTGATACTTTAGTACCTTGTTCTTTACACTGGAAACATTTTGGTATCCTGTTCTTTACACCGTTAACACTATGGTACCCTAACAAAGGTAAAACCGAATAACAAATCGTGAAAGAAAAGGGTACCTAAGTGAAATCGGTCCATAGAGCATAATACCAAAGTGTTAACGGGACAAAGAACATGGTACCAAAGTGTCACTTTTGAAAGAACAAAGTATCAAAATATTAACAGTATAAAGAACAAAATACCAAAATATCACTTTTAAAAGACCATGAGAGGAAAGTATAATTTACCGTAGTTTCTATCATACATTCATACAAATTCTCAATCAAATATGATCAAATGAATAAAGCTAAGTATTAATTACCAAAAAATAAATAAATAAAGCTAAGTATTAAACTTATATAAACTCTTTAAGTTGAATGATAGAATTAGTTATACATCTATAGGTCAAATTTTATTTTCATATAAGATATATTAAAATTTTTAATTAGTTTTATATATATGTAATTTATTTTAAATTGATTCTACCATTACAATTAATCAATTTTTTTCGTTAAATATTGATGTCCAATTTTTTTCTCTTACCTAGTCTACTTTTACATTTTTTTTTATTTTTAAATTGATTTTATATGTAGAAATGCATATAGGTTGGATTTATTTATAAATGAGTTTAATGATATTTATGTTGATAAAAATATTTATTTTACTTTATTTACTAATAAAATATCAATTTAATTGAAGTCATCGCATTTGCAAAGAATGAAAGAATAATTGAATTGAATTTCTACATTCATCTACTTCTCTATATATATCTCTCAATTACTTGAAAATTTTCTCATTTTCTGTTGCACTTTGGGGTTGTTGCACTTTGGGGTTGTTGCTTTGCATCCAAATCTGACAGTCAAATGAACATTATTTTGGTTTTTTTTATTTAAATAATATAAAATATATATTAATTGATATAATTCCCTAAAACAAAAATTGATTTAGATGGAACAAGCACTACAGAGTACTACAGTAACAGATTTTTCATTTGAGTTCAACCAATTATCAAGTGTGATATGACATCTAATATTTATATTAAGGATAAATTACACAAAAGTGCCATGTGGTTTGACTCATTTTCAGATAGGGTTTCTGTGGTTTAAAAAGTGTCAAAGAAGGGCCATGTAGTTTACTCCGTTAACAAAAACGATCCTGAGGTATATTTCTGTCCAAGATTTGACGGAAATTTTGGATAAAATACTATTTTAAGACCCTAACTATTAATTTTTATGCGTTTAACTCCCTATTTATATGAGAGGACTTTGATGCAAAAAAAAAATGTTTATAATAATAAATGAAATTTCACCCTTTAGTTTCTCTCTCTTTCTATCCCTTCCGTTTCGGTGCCGTCGTCGTCATAGCTTCCTCCAATAGCACACGCCAAGCCAGCAGACCCGATCTCCAGAATCAGATGTAACGTTCAACAGTAGATAAAATCTAGAACACTAACAATTGGATTCCAAGTCCCTGATCTTATTCAAACTAGACGTGACATAATATAGCTTTACAAAAGATAGAATACTAAAGGTAAAATAAAGTTGTTCAGAAAAAACAAATTAATAGCAGAAAATCCGTAACAGACTAACAGTCCCTTAACAATAGGACTTCCTAAAGTATAGGACTTTATTAAACAGAATTTGACTAGACCAAGTACTCGTAACATACTCTCCCTTAAACTTATTCCCCTTTTGACAAGAATTAGTTTAAGTCCGAGACATCACATACACCAAGCTCTTTACGCAGTTTCTGAAAAACTTCCAACTTGAGAGGCTTTGTCAATAAATCAGCAAGTTGATCTTGAGTACCACAAAACAACAAATTGACAGTACCTTCCTTAGTAAGGTCTCTGAGAAAATGAAATCTGACCCTTATGTGCTTGGAACGGCCATGTAGAACTGGATTTTTTGACAACTTAATGGTTGAAGTATTATCACACATAAGCTTGGTTCCTCCTTCCTGTACATGACCGATCTCTTTGAGTATTCTTCTCATTCAAACTGCTTGACATGCACATGCAACAGCGGCAACAAACTCTGCTTCTGTGGTTGATAAGGTGACTATGGGTTGCTTTCTAGATGACCAAGCCACTGCTCCTTCACTCATCATAAACACATAGCTTGAAGTACTTTTGCTGTCTTCCATATCGCCGGCATAATCACTGTCAGTAAATCCAATCAAATTTCTACTTCCTCCCTTCTTGTAAAAAACACCATAGTTAACAGTACCTTTCAAGTACCTCAGGACCCTTTTCGCTGCTGCAAAGTGTTGTTGTGTAGGACAAGCCATAAAACGACTTATTAGACTTACGATGTACATAAGATCAGGACGAGTGGCAGTGAGATACATCAAGCTTCACACTACTTGTTTGAAAAACGTTGCCTCCACTTTAATGCCACTTTCGTCTTTGCCAATTTTTTGACATATAATTCTCTATCTCAAATCTCTTCAAAACCTCAGCTGCATACTTCCTTTGACATATAAAAATGACATTTGATCGTTGTATTACTTCAATTCCGAGAAAGAACCTCATCTGACCCAGATCAGTCATATCAAACTCCTTTTTCATAGAGCATTTAAATTCTCCCAATAATGTTTCATCATTGCTAGTAAACAAAAGATCATCAACATAAATGCTTACAATAAGAATTTTACCTCTCTTCCTTTTAACAAAGAGTGTATGCTCACTAGAATTGCTTTCAAATCCTTCTTTGATGAAGTAGGATTCACTCTGGCTAAACCAGGCTCTAGGTGCCTGTTTTAACCCATAGAGTGCTTTGTTGAGCTTGTACACCATCTGTTCACACCCCTTTTTTACATAGCCTTTCGGTTGTTCTACAAAGATATCTTCTTTCAATTCTCCATGTAGAAAAGCTGATTTTACATCTAACTGATAGAGTTTCCATCCTTTTTGAGCCGCAAAAGCTATAATCATCCTCACAGTATCCATTCTGGCCACAGGCGCGAAAACTTCAATGTAATCAATTGCATGCTCTTGTGTGTAGCCTTTCACCACCAATCATGCCTTGTATTTATCAACCTCTCCAAGCTCATTTAGCTTAGTTTTATAAATCCATTTGACTCCTATTTTCTTTGCACAAGCAAGTAGAACTACTAAGTGCCAAGTCTGATTTTTTTCAATGGATTTAATCTCCTCATCCATAGAAAATCTCCACTTTGAGCTTTTGACTGCTTCTTCAAAGTTTACAGGATCTCAGATCATCAAAAACGCCATGTTAAAATCATCTTCCATGTTCATATCATCTTCAGACAACCCTTCACCGGAAACATAATCATTTGACCATATAGGTGGATGTCGACTTCTGCTCTCCCTTATAGACAAATCTGGTTCAATTTCAGCAGCAGTTGTTGCATCAATAACAGCAGGTTCAGCAGCGACATCAGGTTCAGCAGCGGCACCGATAGCAGTAGGTTCAGCAGCGGCTTCAATTTCACCATTTGAATTAAACGATGAAGCCGGAACTGTGTGTTGTTCTTCTTCTGCAGCTGAATTTCAATGCTTTCTCCCCAATCTAAATCAGCTTCATCTTCAAAATTTTCCCAAACCCATTCACGATCCTCATCAAAAATTACATCACGACTCACTATGATTTTTTTTGCTACAGGATCAAACAATCTATACCCTTTGGATTCACTATTGATTCCAAATAAAACACAACTCACACTTTTGTCTTCAAGCTTTTTTCTCTTAAAATCTGGAATATGAACATATCCTACACATCCGAAAACTCGAAAATAGTCAACTGATGGCTTTTCTCCACTCCAAGCCTCTTCTGGTGTCATATCTTTTACTGCAAGTGTTGGTGATAGATTCAAGACATGATTCGCCCACATGACAGCTTCAGGCCAGAACTTCTTTGGTACTTTCTTTTCAGTTAACATAGCTCTTACCAAATTCATCACTGTACGATTTTTGCGTTCAGCAACTCCGTTTTGTTGTGGAGTATAAGTTGTGGTCAGTTGTCTCTTCACTCCATGGTGCTTGCAAAAGTCATTGAATTCTGCAGAATTGAATTCTCCTCCTCTATCTGATCTTAGACACTTTATGGGCATTCCAACTTCTTTTTCCACCAGAATTTTGAAACATTTAAAATGATAAAATGTTTCTGATTTGTCTAGGAGAAAATACATCCATGCCTTTCTAGAAAAATCATCTATAAAGCACAGCAAGTACCGTTTTTCGCTGGTTGAAGATGGTGTAATAAGACCACATAGATCCGCATGAACGAGACCCAAACTTTCAGTTGCTCTCCACTGACTTTTTTTTGGAATGGGAGTCCGATGTTGTTTTCCCTTCATACATGCTTCACACGTGATGCTTGGATCAACAATTTGCGGCAAACCTTCCACCATGTTCTTATGATTTAAGATACGAAGGCCTTTGTAGCTGAGATGGCCATAACGATAGTGCCAGAGTGTTGACTGGTCTTTATTTGAAACTTGGAGGCATTTCCCTTCATGTGTTGTGATTGATGCCTTTGCAAGCAAAACGAACATCCGGTTTGCACTCATAATTGATTCTGCCATTTTCCCTTTTTGTGGATGATAAAGATTGCATACTCCATTTTGGAACAGAACTGCTACTCCCTTTTCTTGAAGTTGTCAAATGCTTAACAGATTATTTTTGAGTTCAGGTGCCCAACATACTTCTTCAACGGTGTAGTAATTTCCTTGTAACATCAATTTCACAGTACCTTTTCCAGACACTTCCATTCTTGTATCATTTCCAAGCTTGACACTATGAGTAAAAGTTGTGTCTAAGCTTGAAAACATACTTTCATCACCACACATGTGATTTGAGCAACCCGAGTCTAAGAACCATGTGTCGCTTCTTTTTGCTTCATGGAGTTTCACATAGGTCATTAGTAGCAACTCATCTTCCCCGTCGAACTCAGCATAATTTGCTTCATTTTTCCACCTTGGACATTCATACTGAAAATGTCCTAAGCTATGGCACTTATAACATTCAAAAGTTGCTTTGTTGAAATTTGTTCTCCCTCTTCCACGACCTCTTCCTCTATAAGTTCCTCTTCCTCTATTGTATGTACTTGATCGACCTTCAACTTTCAGTACTTGATCCTCATCATTTTTGCTAGGACGTCGAAACTTTTGTTCATGCACCACTAACGAACTCTGTAAATCATCAATGGACACACTACAAAAAAACTGGTATTTAGCGACGGTTTAGCTTTAGGTTTAGCGACGGTTATGACCGTCGGCAGCTATCTAGCGACGGTCGCCAAAACCGTCGTTAAACTCAGCGTCGGCAGCCTTTTAGCGACGGTTATATCAACCGTAGGGATAACCATCGTTAGATAAATATTAGCGACGGTTTGAACCGTCGCGAAACGCAGGCAAATTCGCTCTTCCTAACCTTATTTGGCGACGCTTATAACCGTCGGTATATAACGACGGTTACAAGCGTCGCTAAAACAAGGTAATATGCGATCTCCCAACTTAATTTAGCGACGCTTATAACCGTCGTTATATACCGACGGTTATAACCGTCGCTAGAACACGGTAATATGCGATCTGCCAACCTGATTTAGCGACAGTTATAATCGTCGGGATCCAGCGACGCTTGTAACCGTCGTTAAACTAAATCAGATTTTGCTCTCCAATCATATCTAGCGACGCTTATAACCGTCGCTAGAAATATTCTTCATTTTTTTTATAAAATCCAATAAAATTAAAATTAAAATTAACATAAAATTAATTTTAAATTAAAATCAACATTACAAAAGATAAATTGACAACAATCTTGAAAATTTCATAAAATACCAAATTTATGTCATTAAAATTAAAACATTACAAAAGTCATAACATATATATGGCAAAGCGTCATTCTAACAACATTACACAAACCTATATGCATAATCATCCTAACAATTAAATATCAAAGTGGCTACGGGTCATGACTAGCTCCAGATGATGGTCTATTTTCTCTTGGTGATGCTTCTGTGCTGCCTACATCAGGTGGCTGTAAAAAAATTTGAACAATTGTAAGAATTTAATACATATATATATATATATATATATGAATAAAAAATGACTATAGCATATCAATCATTGAAAAGATAAATACTTACTAGACCAAGAAGCGAGGAAGGAATCTTAAGTCCCATATGCTCAACTAAATACTTAAGTATGCCATCTGTTCGAGCTCTCTCAGCTTGCTCACGAGCTCTCTCAGCTTCTCTCTCAGCTTGCTCACGAGCTCTCTCAGCTTGCTCACGAGCTCTCTCAGCTTCTAATATTTCAAGCTTTTGTTGCATTGAAGCTAACTCAGATCTCATAGAAGCAGTATTTGAAGTTTCACCAATAACAAAACTTGAGTTATGGAAACGGAAAACTTTTGAGGGACATGGCCCCGTTCCCAAACCACGCACTCTTCCAGAATGTTCTTTTCCAAGAACTTGACCAAGTGCATCATTTGATGAAACTGTAGGAGTATACGATGGTTGAGATTGTTGTTCAGCAAGCTTCTCTTCAATTTTTTCCTAAAAAAAAATTGAAATGTTAAATTCAAACTTTTTACGAATACATGACAGAGATTCCCCGGACAGCAAGCAGAAAACATCAACTTAAAGTCATAAGCACTATGCTGCAGTTGCAACTACAAGCTTCAATGTAAAATTCAATAACCAAACCAACTCATTAATGTATTAAGAAATTCAAACATTCATAGTTTTACCCAATAGCTAAAAAAAACAAAAGATATATAAATATAGGGAAACTAGGCATACTGCCACTCAAAATTTGCATAAAAAATATATATCCAAAGCCACCAAATTTGAACAAGGTAAGAATTACAATCCTACAAAATATCCTACACCAAATTGGCCATTATAATCACATTATGCAGTCTACAAACTAATTAGGCTACCACAATACAACTTCTGACATTTTATAATGATAACAAAAATTTGTAAAATAAAAAAAAAATTCAGGTTGTTGCTTGGGTTGAACTTAAGAAAAATAGTTAAATCATCCATATAAATAGAAACTTTAACATAATAGGAGTGGAACTTAAGAATTTTCTGCCTTTTGGCTGATTCCAGAGCATATATTAAATCAGAGGCTGTGCTGAAGATAATGGAATATATAGACCTGCCATTTCCTCAGCTAGCATTGTTTCTTCAGTTTGTACCACTGTAAGTTGCATATTTTATTTTTTCAGTTGCTTTGCTTCTGCTGCTTTTGCCATTTAAATTATATGATTTGTGAATCCCATACCGTGGATGAATGCAGGTTCATAAGGGATTTTGTTTACGACAATGTCGCAAACAACCGTTACACAGTTTTTGGCAAATCAGAATCATGTGAAATATAGCATCATTCTGCCATCATATAGGGTAAACCATAAAGTAGAGACTATGAAATAATGTTCTAGTCTATGTATAGTGAAGTTGTGATATGAGACTTTTTTTTGGTTCGTCCTAGATGATTCTGCAATTTTAAGTTGTGATATGAAATAATACTATGTACATAGTATTAGTATCCTTTGATTCTTCGATGGATACCACAACATATGTAAATTTGTCAGTTAGGGTGCGGAGGATTTTCTCTACAACTTTCTTGTGTGGCATTTCTTCTCCATTGCTTCTCATCTTATTAGCATTCTGCATCACTCTTGCAAAATATTCAGTGATGGTTTCATCATTCCTCATCTCCAGAACCTCAAACTCTCTTCTTAATGCATTAAGGAGTGACTTCTTCACTTTTTGGTTTCCACCAAACTTCCTTTTTAGTGAGTCCCAAACAATCTTGGATGTGCGACGGTCCAAGATTTGTTCAAAGATAGTTCGATCAATCGCCTGGTACAGATAATGCTTTACCTGATGATCTTTGATTCTATTATCGTCAAGTCATGCTTGTTGTTCTGCAGTAAATTCGGCCCCTGCTAGTGGTTTCGAAAAACCAGTCTCCACCAAGCTCTATAAGCTTTTTGCTATAAGCAAGTTCTCCATCAATTCACTCCAGTGACCATCGAAGTGAGGAATTTTTGTTAAAGTTTTGTCGTCACTCATACTCTCTGTGTTTGATCACTCGAAGATTGCAACTTCCCTCTCTCCTTTGCAAAGACCCAGTTGGGGGCTCTGATACCAATTGTAAAGTTCAGCAGTAGATAAAATCTAGAACACTAACAATTGGATTCCAAGTCCCTGATCTTATTCAAACTAGACGTGGCATAATATAACTTTACAAAAGATAGAATACTAAAGGTAAAATAAAGTTGTTCAGAAAAAACAAATTAATAGCAGAAAATCCGCAACAGACTAACAGTCCCTTAACAATAGGACTTCCTAAAGTATAGGACTTTATTAAACAGAATTTGACTAGACCAAGTACTCCTAACATCGGAATCGGAATCAGTGACGTGGACAGATGAGAAAAAAAGAATTTATTTCAGTTAGGCGAGATATACAAGAATGTGATAGCGACAGATGCTAGCGAGAAACAACTCGAATTCGCAATGAAGGTGGAGAATGTGCGTTACGAGCACACTCCTTCGAGCATGACAATGGGGGAAGTGGAGATGGCGTAGATTCAGTGTTCGATGAGTACGCAATTGAATTGAATCCAGCACGGGCGTCGGTGGAGAATAATTACAGGAACATAGAATTTTCGATAGGGTTCGAACGAGAATCCCCTTCCTCCTCATCGGCGTCGCCATCGCCACTCTCTTCTTCCACTTTTTCGATCCCGAAGGCCGAGTCGAGTCTGCCGGCTCAGCGTGTGCTATTGGAGGAAGCTACGACGACGACGACGAAACTGAAGGGAGAGAATCTGTTGGGTGAAATTTCATTTATTACTATAAACCTTTTTTTTTTTTTTTTTGCGTCAAAGTCCTTTCATACAAATAGGGAGTTAAACGCATAAAAATTAATAGTTAGAGTCTTAAAATAGTATTTTATCCAAAATTTTTCGTCAAATTTTGGATAGAAATATACCTCATGAGTCATGACCCTTTTTGTTAACATAGCAAACCACATGGCCCTTGTTTGACTCTTTTTAAACCACATGGACCATATCTGAAAATGGGCCAAACTACAGGGTCCTTTTATGTAATTTACCCTTATATTAAAAATAGGGTAAATTCCACTTTGGTACCCTGTTTTATAGATTAATTCCACTTTGGTACCCTGTTCTTTCAAAAGTGACACTTTGGTACCCTGTTCTTTCAAAAATGTCATTTTGGTACCCTGTTCTTTCAGAAGTGACATTTTGGTACTCTGTTCTTTAGACCAAGTGACACTTTGGTACCATAAAAAAGATAGAATATGGTAACAAATAGTGAAAGAACAGGGTACCAAAGTGTCACTTAGTCCAAAGAACAGGGTACCAAAATGTCACTTTTGAAAGAACAGGGTACCAAAATGATATTTTTGAAAAAACAGGGTACCAAAGTGTCACTTTTGAAAGAATAGGGTACCAAAGTGGAATTGGTCCATAGAACAGGGTACTAAAGTGGAATTTACCCTTAAAAATATTAATGCCTCAAAACCGCACCATAGACTGAGTCGTGCTGCAGATGCAGTTTTTTTTGTTATTTTGTAACAATTTTAAACTGTTGTTGATTTTTTTTATTATATTTTGTTCTTTAAACCTTTTTTTAATTCTTATGATGAAATTGAAATTTATCAAAAAAAAAATTAAATTTTGGTAGTCCTATTTTTTCCAAATGCTCAGGTTCAAATATTTATGTATTCGCTCTTTGCTTACTAGCTTCATATAATTTAGAAAAGACTAATTTTCTTAAAACCTAAATATAGCCAAAAAAAATTATTGCAATTGATATAGTGAGAAAGTATATGTCCCATATAGATCAATCTTTTTTTTTCTTTTTGAGTATTATGTCAATTAATATATATTTTTTTATATTATTTAAATAAAAAACCCATCACTTTCCCTATTCCTTTTCTTCATACAAAGTCATCCTTCTTTCTAAGGTGAGACTTTTATCTTAATTAACAATTTATTGCCATTATTCATTTTTTGCTAAAATAAAATAATATAATCTTTCTTTAAATTTGACAAAATAACGAAACATTCCACGAACATTACATTTTGTTCCAAAAATAAAATATTTTTATTATGATTTTCAGTCAATTTATTTTTCTTTTTGTCATTTTAAATGTAACTATAGCTAATGTTGAATTTTGGTTAATGAAAAATGTAACAATGAATTACAAAATCAAAGTAAAAGGGTTATTCTCCAACGTTCATGAAATCTTTTGGTCATTTTCCAAAATTTAAAGACTTTTCTTCACATATTGAACCTTTAAGAGAGTTTGTACATTTTAATTAAGGTTCATTCTTAAATGACTCGATCTAAATCAATCCTTAACTCATTCTTCTCTGTGATTAGTATTGTAGTCTTCATTATCTGCCATCAAAAATTCCAACTATGCAGTCTGTTTTTGTTGTTGAGTTAATCTGTTAACTAATTCATCCAAAGCTTCCTTCATCCAAGCATAGGGACATACTTGTTTTGCTTCACCCACACTCATCTGCATCATTATCATCATCATCATACATACATTAGTTCAATTCAACTTAATTAAAACTTAAATATCCCAATTTAATCTAAAGAAGAGTTAGACCAGTTTCTTAGTTAAGTAAATAATATATAATTATATATATATATAGACGAAATTGCTACCAATGCTCCTAAACTATAGAGAAGTTGATCCTTTGCATTATAAATGCACCGTAATTTAAAGAGATAAAGAAAAAGCTAAAGAGAAAAACGTGAGTCTCACTAACATTTTTTTCCTCTAACTCTTCCTTCTAAACTACAGTGTATTTGCACGACAGTGAATCCAGATTCAAACTATAGGGGTAAATTTAAGGATTCAAATTCTTTATATTTTTTTTGTGCATTTTAGAAAGATAAAAAGAAAAAGTGTAGGTCTCACGTATTTATTATTTTGTAGAACTCATATTTTCTCTTTCTATCTCTTCTTTTATCTCTCTAAAATGCAAAAAGAATGTATAGAGTGAAGGATCCATTTTTGTAATTTTAGATTTATCTATAAACTTTCTTTTATAATGTCAATTATACTCCAAAATTTTAACATTTGATTCAATGTTATACCAAGACTCAAAGTTCTTAGCGGCAAATGCTAACATGACAAATATCTTTATTTTAGTATCAATTGTACTTTATATTTTGTTATTTTTACCCAAAAGTTGTTGATGTTAGCATTTGCCTCTAAAAAATTTGACATCGTTAAATCTTCATCTGAAAATAAATCAAATGTGAAATTTTTATAATACAACTAAAATGAAAAAAATATTAATAATGTACCTGAAAGTCTGAAACTATTTCTATAATTTATGAAAACTGAAAAATACTTTTGCGCGTATATATATATATATATATATATGAGGCTTTGCGTGCCCTGACGGGCACACAAATATGTATGTAAAAGGCAAGAGACCATTTCGTGCCCCTAACGTTTGCGATGATTTTCAGTTACGCTCCTAACGTTTCATTTGTGTCAGTTGTGCCCCCAATGTGAAACGTTAATTTCAATTATGCCCCAAATTTTGACTCAATGCTGATGTGTCAATTTTTTTTACTTGTGTGTCAATTTTTTGTTCTGAATTGAATATGTGGCAAGATGACTGGATAAATAAAACATCCCTGATTTATTTTTAAATCACCATGGCATTTCCTACGTGAATTTACATTTTCTAAACCAAAAAATTACTACCCTAAATTTTTTTTGACATTTTCATCTTCATCTTCGCAAGCCTTATACCAGTCAAAAACCCTAAATTTCTCTAGATTTATTTCTTCACCTTCGCGTGCGCAAAAGTATGGTTCGAAAACCTAGAACCCTAAACTTTATTCACCTTGGGGGCACAATTGGGGGTATAATTGAAACTAACGTTTCACAATGAGGGCACAACTGATACAAATGAAACGTTAGGGGCATAACTAAAAATCACCGCAAACGTTAGGAGCACGAAAGGGTCTTTTGGCTATGTAAAATATAAAACTATTTAAAAATAATTTGTTAAGAGAGAATATCACAGGGTATCAAAGTGTCACTTTTTAAATCACCGAGTACTAAAGTGAAATATGACCAAACCATAGAGTACCAAAGTGTAATTTACCCTTTTTTATGGAGTTTAAAATATTAATGAAAATCAAAAGTAACTTGTTTGGGGTTTGAGAACGTGGACTAGAGGAAAGTGAGTGATTTTTTTATTTTTTATTTTTTTAATTCAGTAATTTTGACCGACTATAAAAAAGTAGAGCCATATAATATAAGATATTTGCCTTACCCATATTCTTTTTCTAAAATTCTTCTCAGGCCAATCCTCAAGCTGGTGATTTACAAGAAGAGGGAACATATATCCCTCATGTATTATGCTTTTTTGACTTTTGCTCTTGTATCGCCATTTGCCTAATCCACTCTGTACAAATTAAACAATCAAAATACGAACACACACACAACATAAGTTAAAAAAACAATTTTTAAAATGCTTATATCACATACCTATATAGTAGAAGTGTTTATTAGGTTTGCTTATTTAACTTGACAACTTACTAAAATTAATCTAATTTACAAGTGTTCATATGTGATTTTTTTTTGTTTTTATGTTAAAAATACATAATTTTTTGGGTAAATTATACTTTGGTGCCCTGTGGTTTGGTCGTATTTCACTTTGGTACCCTGTGGTTTTAAAAGTGACACTTTGGTACCCTGTGGTATTCTCCATTAACACTTTGGTACATTTTGGAGCTATTTTGTAATTTTAACCATAAAAAATTTTACAAAAATTATATTTTTACCCCCAAATGTTTTTATAGTTTTCATTTAGTCCGTAGATAACATGTATCCAGGGACCTATTTGTAATTTTTTGAAAATATTGGGAGTTAATATGTAATTTTTACAAAATTTGTTATGGTTAAAATTACAAAATAACACCAAAGGTACCAAAGTGTTTAACGGAGAATACCACAAGGTACCAAAGTGAAATATGACTAAACCATAAGGTACCAAAATATAATTTACCCTAATTATTTTTTTGTCAAAAAGTGAAACGCTTGAGTTGGTTGAATTTGTTTTCAAAATTCTCACAAGCTCCAGTTAAGTCAGTTTAAATATTTATTAATAATAAAATAAAAGTCAATATATTTTTAACTCGAACTATCTCAACTCAATCAGAAAATTTACTTTTAGATTTTGTGAATTTTATATTTAATCTCTAAATTTACATGAGTTAACTAATCAGTCCTGAATAATCAAAATATATTACTTAGTCCTTGAATTATTAAAATTATTAACGATTTGGTTTTTATAGACCCAAAAATAAAAATTTAATACAAATTTAGAGACCAAAAATATAAATTTATAGACTAAAAGTATAAGATCAATTTAAATTCAAGAACCAAATTATCATTAAGAATCAAATAATTAACAATTAAAACATTTGAGGACCAAACAATAACTTTCTCTAAATGTGAGAGTACAAAAATACTAACTTGGACATAGCCGAGGACGCCAGCTTCCTCTAGGGTCTCTCTTGAAGCAGCCTGCTCCATGGATTCATCCATCTCCCAACCTCCCTAAGACCAATCAAATTCAAACATGTCACACACAAATCAATGCTCAAAATTCAAAATGAACTATTTTATAAAGTCTACTGTTTGCTCCATGAATTTATAGTTTATGCAAAATTAACGAATGAATCTTTAAATAACCAAAATATATAAATTTATCTATAAATTATTGTAATTATCAATAATTTGATCTTAGATCAAATTTAAAAAAGAAAAAAAATGCAAATTCAATACAAAATGGTCGGGGATTAAAAAATATAAATTCAAGAACTAAAAAATATAAAATTAATTTGAATTCAAGGACCAAATCATTATTAAGAACTAAGTCATTGACAATTAAATTATATTAGGACCAATTCGTATATTTTGATTATTTAGGTATTCAATAATTAGTTATTGACTCAATATAAATTTAGGGACTCAATAGTAAACTTTCTCTCATTTTTGAAAATCTAGTTTATATACTTTTATTTTGAAATTATAGAAGCAATATAATTTAGTCTCTTAAACTTAATTTTCGGATACAAATTTTAGAGATAAAAAAACTAAAATGTATTAGCTATATAATTTTTAAAAAATATTAAATTGTTAACTCGTGTATTTTTAGTGATTAATTTATATCTATAAAAGATATATAATAATACCTTTGGGAACTGCATTGCATGGCCCTTTTGAGAACTAATCACAAGAACCTCCAGTTCATTTTTATTAATATGGCTTCCATCACCATTGCTTCCTCTGTATCTGTATGGTATGCATCTGAAACATTTTCAACATTACATCATACAAACAAGACATTAGATTCCCCAAAAATATGTGACAACGATACATCATTGTTAATTTAACTAACAAGTAAAAAGTATTTATTTAGGCTAATTCTTTGAATATTGACATTTTCATTGAGAGCATGAAAATGGATAAACAGAGATACTCTGTGCCCATATAAAAAAGTAGAGAAAATCAATTTTTGGTCCCTGAATTTGTTCTAAAACTATAATTTAGTCCTTCATAACTTGAAATATACTTTTTAGTCCTCTATGTTTTGTTAAAAACGCATACTATATATTCAGTCCTTAAACATTATATGAGGACTAAATAGTTAATGTCTGTAAAAATAAGTAAGGTTAAAAAAGTATATTTTTAATAATCAATGACTAAATCGTAGTTTTGTAAAAAATTTCAAGACTAAACAATAAAAGAAAAAAGTACATTTTTGGTCCCGAAATTTTATATTAATTTTTAATTTTGTCTCTAAAATTTTAAATTTTAATCGATTTTATTCATGAATTGACAACAGACTTTAAGTGACTAATGACATGTTATGTAAAATTTTTAAGAAAAAAAAAACTCAAATTTTAACTTAGATTGAAAATCACAATAGAATCTACTAGTAATTCATTGAATGAACTCAATGAAGATAGGTAAAGGATAAAATAGACTAAAATATAAAACTTTCAAGACTAAAAACATACTTTTGCCTAAAAATAATTAAGGATTAAAAGTGATATTTTTAACCAAAGGAGACAACTTTTGGACAATGGAAGAGAACCCAGTTAAGAAAATCTGAAAAATTTTCGGATTCCCTAACAAGAAAATTGAAGGGATGGTTTCGCCAAAGATATTTTAGAGAGAGAGAGAAAGAATGGAAGAAAATTACGAAGAGACCCACCCAACGACTTGGCGACATCCTTGTTCATCGTATCGCTGCAAATGTCTGCCTGTACGAGAGACCAAGCTCACCATGTTTTCCACCTGTTTGGATAACAAGAAATTTCCTGAAAATTTTCTCGAGAAAATTTCCGGGAAAATGAATCTGATTGCCGCTATGATTCTCGAAACGAACACACCCATCAACGATTTTTTTTCTTTAATTAAATTTCTTCGAGTTTTCTTTTTCCTAAAATAAAAATTGATCAAAATGAAGATGAAGAAGAAAAGATATCATGTGGGGGACGAAATCGAACTGATTTGTACGTGTATATTACGTATATTTATATGCGCGAAAGAGAGAAGAATAAGAAGAATGATGACTGAAGATTGAAAGACCCAGAGCGAGTGAGATCACGCGCGGAATCAGAATATTTGAGCGAGTGGGGAAGAATCAGATTCGATGCACGCGGAATGGGTTATTGTTGTTAGGCTTAAGTGCAATTTTGGTCCCCTAACGTTTGCAAAGGTCTCAATTTGGTCCCCTAACTTTTTTTGTTGCAATTTTGGTCCCTTAACTTTCGCAAAGGTCTCAATTTGGTCCCCTAACTTTCGCAAAGGTCTCAATTTAGTCCCCTAACTTTTTGTTGTTGCAATTTTAGTCTCCTAACTCTTGAAAACGTTTCACTATTGGTCCCAAGTGCATTTCCAAGTCATGAAAACGTCTCCGCATAGTGGTCCTTTTTTAATCCACTTCACCCATATTTGTCACTTCATCAGCCAACTCAGCTTGCCAGATCGGCACTAACGGCAGATAATGGATGGAAAAACTGCACTTGAGACCAACAGTGAGACGCTTTCGAAAGTTAGGGGACCAAAATTGCAACAAAAAAAGTTAGGGGACCAAATTGAGACCTTTACGAAAGTTAAGGGACCAAAATTGAAACAAAAAAAGTTAGGGGACCAAATTGAGCCCTTTGAGAAAGTTAGGGGACCAAAATTGCAACAAAAAAAGTTAAAGGACCAAATTGAGACCTTTGCAAAAGTTAAGGGACCAAAATTGCACTTAAGCCTTGTTATTTGTGAAGCCAAGTGAAGCAAGGAAGCACAGTGAAAAGAAAAAGCCAAAAGTTGAAGATGGAGAAGACAAGACAACGTTAAATTCAGCTTCGTCGCTACAAATAATAATTAAAACAAAAAAAAAACAATTAATTCTTGGTTGACAATTTAATTTAAGTCTTTCATGCATGTATGGATCAAATTTAAATTTGGGTTTATACCTTTAATATTTTTGTTTTAAAGTAATTCTATATATTTTCATAATTTTTTTATTTGGTCCTAAATGATTAAATATAATTATATTTTTATATTTTCAAGTTTGAATATAATGATAGTAGTTATTTTTAATGAGTCTTTTAACTGTTAATTAGTTGCAAAATATTAATAAATCAGGTCAAATTAAACTCTAAAAGAAGATTGTTTATTTTATGATAAATTGAACTAAGTTTGTCATTTTATGTGGTTTTAAATATGAATGCTATAAGTTTGAAGTTACGTATTACTCAAGATAACGAGTTCTTTCTCCAATTTGAATCATTTATAGTGTACTATAAGTATAATGCTGAGAGAAAAAAAATGAGTGAAGAGAAAATTAGATCCTAGTGACATTTTCTTTCTCTATCCTATCACTTTTTCTCTCAATAATATACTTCTAAAGTATTATATAAGATTCAAATTGGTTCTTTCTCTATCCAATTGAACTTTGGACAAACATAGTTACACGGCGTTCCAAGAGTGAGTTTGAGATTAAAAGAAAAAAAATCATAAAAACATAAAGGACAAAATTAAAAAAAAAATAGTACGAAAGTGAAATCTGGGCCATCAAAGGACATAATTTACCCAAGAATTTTTTTAAAAAAAAAGAATAGTCATTATTATTTACAAATATTTAAGTTTTCTTCCATACAACTTTTTGTAATACGATTGCTTGTTTAGATTTAATCATTGTTATATATATATATCATAACATAAAAACTTAAGATTTTTTAAACTCTAATATTAATTATGTTGATGTTGATAGTAATTTTAGATAAAATTGTTAATTATTAATTATTTTTGAAAAAAAAAAAAGAATTAAGACGGCACCAAAGGCACGCGCGTATTCGTGGGAAGGAAGGATTGAAAAGGAAAAAAAAAAATGGTAAGATGCTTTGATTGTGTTGACTGGAATGGAATTGGAGATGCTTGTTTTTTCGTGGCTGTTTCTTCTGAGAAATAAACTAACTTAAAAAAAAAAAACAATTGTTGCTTTGAAGTATTTAAAATCAATTTAAATTAACCTCATGGAGTCCAATTGAATTGAATTGAATTATAAATATTTATATATATATATATATTAATTTTTATTAGTTATTTTCTACAAACACACCATATTTATTGTAATATTTCATTAAAAATCACTTACTTTTATCTCATTCTTATTCTAATTTGTCTATGATATATTTCCTCGTCTAAAATTTGTATTATTGATTGTCATGTTTTCCATAGAAAAAAGTCACAAATGAATTCTCAAAGCTATTAATTTTGTTTCATAACTTAAAATCCCACCCACACACTGAACTGTTGAAGTTAGCCTAACTAATTGTAATAGTTGTAAACTAATTAAGATAAGGGACCTTCTTCTTCCATGCTCTACAATACTTGAGTAATTCTTTTTTTTTTTTGAAAGGAAAATATAAAATATAACTTTACCCTGTTCCAAAGAAATTACAGGATTTACTTTTTAAAAAACTTATGATAAAATTATTCCATAATGTAAAAAGTGTTTGGATGTTAATGTGATGCACTTTATCCCCTCTTTATCACATATTGGAAGTCTAGCAGCAGCATAAATACTAAATATACCTTTTCCACTATATATCCCAATTCCAAACAGAAGTATAACAAAGTTGAGCATAATTAACTAAATTTGGTTAGCTTAATGGTCGAGCTCACTAAGTTGTTTAAGCAAGGTCGAGGGTTCGAATCCCACCTTGTATATGCTGCAACCAATTGACTAGCGGAAGACCCTTAAATAGAGCACCGATCAGTGGAAGATTACTCCTTAGCCTGTCGGGTTGGGAGATACCTTGGGAAAAAAAAAGTGAGCATAATTGATAAATAATTAAATTCCTTAAATATAAAGTCTTAAATTTAAATCATTTCTTAGAATGGTTTATTAACATCTTTTCATTCTTAAACTAACTTAATTAAGTAGCAATATATATCAATATTACGTACATAATCAATATATAGCAATATATATCAATATTACGTACATAATCATATAAGAGTATAATTTCAATATACACTTGTTACGTACATAATCAATATTATAGTTTATCTAATAAGAAAAAGCAAAAAAGATTAAATTATACATTTTAAAATTTTCACAACTAATGATTAAACTAAAACTCTAATAACTTCAAAAAATATGATGGGAGACTTTTATTAATTTTTTTATTTTTTAAAAATTTATTAGTGATCGAACTTGGTCGATTCAATTTAGTTCGATCTGATTTAATAATTCAATTTTAGTTAGTTTTAATTAAGTCAATTTGGTCTTATCGTTGAAACAGTTTAAATACTCAAGTCTGAATTTTAAAAGATGATTTAAACTTGAAAGCACTTATTATTATAGGTGGACTCATCAAATAGTCGTGTTTTTCTTAGCCTCCAAACGTACGTAGAGGACAAAATAGAAAGTTTCCTACTTATCAAATTGGTAAACGTAGCTAGAACTTTGGCCGATTCGTGTGAAACCCTTTCAAGTTTGAACCAACGTTTTACGTACAATAATACCATTCAAACGTTGACTCAAACAACTTAATTCATAGGACACCACATTGAACTCTAGATCAACCACGTCATACTACAATAATATATACCATAATTAATTAATCATAATTAGCACATGCAATAGTATGTGATGTATGAAACTTTGATTATCTACGTACCATAATATAATAATAATATATATGTCTTTCAAACAAACACAAGAAGATAGTATAAAATGCCAAAGTCAAAGCTTATTAATTACAAGAGAAATAGTATTGAAGCATTTCAACAATAAAATATAGAGTAGATTTCACATGCCAGAAAAAGATCGGAAATCTCAGATTAGTCTCAAATGTATTGAATAGATTTCAAATTGGTCTAAAAAATATTGAGCATAGTCATATATATATATATATATATATATCTCATTTCAAATGGGAGGAACCCAGAGTTACAAATTGCTTCTAATCAGTATTTATGTCAAATCGAATCTTGAAAGTGCTTGTTCCAACTAGAAAGATATGCCCCTAACGTCAAATTCTCTATCCAATTGAAACTGTTAATAAATAAGGTCAAATTGCATCCCGAAAATAAGTTTGGAACCAATTTAATAAATTATGGAAACACAAAGCATTAGTTTGAAACAAATTAAATGAATTATTATGACCAGTTTGAAATCTACCCGATACATTTAGGATCAATTAAAGGTTTTGACAAAAAAAAAGGAGTGTGTTAGTGGATAAATGTGTAATCACAACTGTATATGTTGGAGTTACACCACTACTTACATACATCTAACTCTTCCACGTGTCATTATTTTATTTGCTCATGACCTATGTTAAGAATTCAATTTTGAAATAAATTTAAACAATTTAATTTGAAATGGTCGACTCTCACAATTCAGATTTAAAATCTCTTTTTGTTGTAAACCAAAACAAAAGTCAACTTTAATTTCTAGAAAAGGAAATTAAAGTTTCGAAGGTTTGATCCTAATTGCTCCCAAAAGAGGTGTGAAGACGTTGATTCATTGTAGTTTGATTATATATTCACTGAAAATGAAGTGAGATAATATAGAGGGAACAATTATGTTATAAATGTCGGCTCCTACATTATGTAGTAGTCTTATGGTATCGTCACTCATGATTCATGTTTTCTTCTTACATGCACCACGTAGTACGGTAGTAATATAACACTGTACATATATAGCAGCGTGAAGCATGGCATGTATATATATATATATATATATATAGGTCAAAAACCTATTTTGGTCCCTAATATTATTTTTGTTTTATTTTGGTCCTTAATGTTTCCTAAAAGTTTTATCATTGACCCCTAACTATTAAACATGATCATATCTCTCCCATTTCAAATTCAAATGTGATTAAATAAGAGCTACGAGCTAAATTGGATGAGTTCTTTTTTTGCCTAATTGGAGTCATCGACAAACAAGGTCAAATCGTACAAAAAATGGGCAGCTTATTTCATGAATTTGGTTATATTATTGTCTCTCTCGTTTCATGTTCGAATATAACAAAATCGGAGTTACAAATTACTTTTGACGAGTTCTTTCTCTATTCACTTGGGGTCGGTGGCAAACAATTATCAAATAGTAGTACTTCGAAAGTGAGTTTGGTCAAAACATCAATATTAACTTTCGGAGTATTATATGACCTTATTTGTCAATGGTCCCAACTAGACAAAGAAAGAACTCGCCAAGAGTAACTTGTAGCTCTGATTTCGTTGCATTTGAACTTGAAACGAGAGAGATATGACTAAATTCATGAAACAAGCGATCCATTTTTAAGCCGGATTGCATTTTCGATTTGACATCGTTTGCTGATATCTTCAACTAGGAAAAGAGAGAACTCATCAAATTTAACAAATAACTCTGATTTAATTGTATTTGAGTTTGAAACGAGAGAGATATGACCATATATAATCATAAGTTTATAAGGACCAACGATGAAACTTTTGAAAAATATTAAGGACCAAAACAGAACAAAAAAGTATTAGAGACCAAAACAGAACTTGAGGTAAACATTAGGGACTAAAATAAGTTTTTGACCTATATATATATATATCTGTGTGTGTTATGCTGTAGTATTCAAAAGGTGACCACTAGCTACTTGGAAGAAAGAATAATAATTTAGAACAAAGCCTTCATAGTTCATATATAGTTTACAACAGGGGCGGAGCCAGTATTTTGAGTTAGGGGGATCGATATATTTTTTTTTGGGTCAAAATCTTATTTTGGTCTCTTATATTTGTCCAAAATTTTGTCTCGATTTTTAATATTTTTTTACTCCGTTTTAGTCTTTAATATTTTCTAGAAGTTCTATAATTGGTTCCTAACTATTAAATATAGTCATATTTTTCTCTTTTTAAACCCGAACGTAATGAAATTAGAGTTACGTAGTGTTAAATTTGATGAGTTTTTTCTGTCCTCAATCGGAGACATCGACATATGAGAGAAATCCGACCACATTCAAATGCTAATAGGATGAGTTAGGGGTATTTATTGGGTTGGGCCAACCCGCTAAAACCAACCCAACACATTAGTTTGGATTGGGTTGGCGGTTTGGTTTGGGTTCAAAAAGTTGAGTCCGTTGTGGTTTGGGTTGGGCTGCGGGTTTCAAGATTTTGAATCCGCTCAACCCACCCAACTCGCTGGCCCGCAAAAATATTATATAAAAAATAAATTTAATTTTTTATTTAATTAAAATTACATTTTAATATGACAAATAATATTATTTTTATAATTTGATCAATTCATAAATTTTTATTCGCTATTTAGTCCATAAAAAACAAATTGTGAAGAACCAAAATGAAGAAAAAAATTTAAGAGGGACCAAATTTTTTATAAATAAATATATAAAAAATGAAAAAACTAGTATGGGCCAACCCGTCAACCCAGCCCAAACCAAACCGCCATTGTTTGGTTTGAGTTGACTCAATTATTTTCTTTAGCCCAATCCAATCCAACCCGCCAAATAAATTAGTGAGCTCCAACCAATATTATAAAAATTTTGGGGGGAGGGGGCAGCGAGCCTCGCTGGCCCCCTTAGCTCCGCCTCTGGTTTACAAGTAACAATTTCTGTGGGAGAAAATTAATTTTGGAGATTGATGATACAATGTTATCTTATAGGAAATCTTATGGATAAAGTTTTAATATTTAATTTTATCGTTAGATTGTCTCGATATATATGTTTTAATTTTGAAATTTATGTAAAATATTTCTCGAATAATCATATACAGATCTTAAAATATGATGCAACAAAGAAAAATTAGAGTTGTTACACTCCATATTAATTTTCTTTTACGTTAAGGATGTCATACGTATGTAGATTATTATTTAAATTTTAAAAAATAATATAATTTTATTCGCCAATTGAGGACAATATGATAACAATATATGTACTTTATGTCTAATTACAAGTTTTTTCAGACAAAAGATGTAGGTGTTGGCAAGAAATTCACACAATCCACACGAGCACATACACATATATAGGCTTCATTACACTTTGGCTCCCATAAGTTTAAGGTAAATATCAATACAGTCCTTTCTTCTTTTTTTTTTTTAGCAAAAGTACTCTTGGTAACCACAAAGTATGCGGTCATTTTCAGTTGTATCCCCAAAGTATGGGGGTCAATTTCAATTATACTCTGAAATTTTTTTTGAGTCAATTATACTCTCGATCTTTTCTTTTTGTATCAATTGTACCCCCAATCTTTTCGTTTTTTTTGTCAACTGTATCCCCAAATTGGGGGGTAATTAGGGGTACAATCGATTCAAATGTGAAACATTTGGGGTATAATTGACTAAAAAAAACTTTGGGGATATAATTGAAACTGGCCCTAGATTTTGAGGGTACAATTGACCAAAAAAATCTTTGGGAGTACAATTGAAAATGACCATATACTTTGGATGCACCAATAGTACTTTTGCCTTTTTTTAAAAAAAAAAATTAGTTCTACATATTTTCATAATTTTTTACTTTTTGGTCCCAACAACTGAATGTCACAGTATCTCTTTCATTTCAAGTTCAAATGTGATGAGTTCTAAGTTATAAGTTACATTTGAGAGTCTTTTTCCTGTTCAATTGAAGTTATTAAACAAAGTCAAATCGGAATTCGAAAGCGAGCTTCTCATTTCACTATTAAATTTGCAAAATTATTATATCTCTCTTGATTAAGTCTAAATATAATGAATACGCAATTACGGGTTAATATTGATAAGTCATTTTTCTACCCAGATATGGAGTCATTTACAAATGAGGTCAAATTGAACCCCAAAAATATATTTGATATCAAAAATTGAAAAATCATAGAAACATGTAAGATCAATTTTGCAAAAAAAAAAAAAAAAA